>JABFPJ010003265.1:0-16621 GCA_022817425.1 Gryon sp. ZL-2020 | reverse complement strand
TAAGCTTGTTTTTTTATTGGGCTGCGTAAGTCGCTAATTTTTTTATTTATTTTATTGTGCCGTCTAGTGTCCGTCCTTGCGCGAGACAAATTTCTGCCACTCGATCGACCACCCTGTCGATTTTTTTTATTTATTAACATTTAATCACCGGTGAGCGGTCCACCGCGTGACAATATATATATTCGCAATATATTGTTATAATATATAATATACAGTTTTCGTTTTGCTAACGTCTATAAACGATAACAAGCGACCTACAGATTGTGTCGATCTCTTTTGCTGCTGGGCATTATCAGGACTTTCCTTTATTTACTCTCCTTTTCTTTCATGTTTTTCTTTTCTTATTTTTATTCTTATCTTAACTTAACCTTTATTTTTTCTCTTTTCTGTCGCCAACAGGCAGAGACCTCGACGGCGATTCCAGAGGATACAGAAGCGCCGAGGAACAAGCCCGAGAATTAACGCGCAGCATTCGTCGAGAAGTGAACAAACTGTCGGAGCAATGGAACGCCTTGATCGAACGCAGCGATGCCTGGAAGCACAAGCTCGACGACACCGCCAACGTAAGTATTTTGCTCGGCATTCTTTCGACAACTATTTCCCTCCCAATGCGCAACTCCGCTAATTACATTTGCCCCGACGACATCATTTTGATTCTACGTCGTTCAAAGTATTCCACGACCTTTTTTTTTTTTTTTTATTTATTATCATCCTGAGAAGCTTGACACAAATATGTCGCCAATACTTGTCTTATTACGGTTACGGAATGACAATCATGTTCTGTTCATAAACTGAATGCGCGAAATTTAAATTTAAACGGGTTATGAAATTAGTCAAATCAAAGGAATATATTTGCATCGAAGCAAAATTATTCAAATACAGCCAAAGAAAGACAAATAAATTAAACATTCAAACTTCATTTTATGAAGTAATGATGAAAAGGACAGTTCGAACAAAAAGTGGATCCTTTTTTATTCTTAGAGCAATTAAGTCTTGTCATAAAAATAATAACTGCAAAGATACTTCTTTTATATTTTCTTTTATTATTTTTTTTTGCTTATCCCCAAGTTGTCATAAAGAAGCGTAATATTCATAATCGAATGGGCGACATTTTACAAGCCCCTCGCTATTGCACGAAACGAAAATGATCCATCTGTCCCGCGGCGTCGTATTATCGTCGCTACAATTTTCTTTATCTCGCAAAAGCGCCTTTATTCGTCACGAATGATTGGATGCCTAGGAGACACTGTCTTTACATCCGCGTCACGCACTGTAATATCGCGTAGCGTCTATAAAAGCACTCGTTTTTTCTTGAATATAAACAGTTAAAGTGCATCGTTTTAATCTGAAACAAGAATCTTATGCCAAATTTAGATAGAGGGAGGAAAGTAGTATTTTCATCCCAAGGGAGGAAAGTAGTATTTTCATCCCAAGGAAGCAAAGTAGTATTTTCATCCCGAGGGAGGAAAAGCTATTTTTTCTTACACCAGTATCGAAAACACGTCTTTTCTTCCCTCAAAATGAAAATTTTCAACCTGAGGGAGAGAAAGTGCCATTTTCGTCCCACTTTTGAGGGAGGAAATAGTACATTACGCAACAAGGGAGATGAAATCGGGAATTCGTTTTCCCGAGCGGAGTTTACAAGCCAAGCCGAAGGTGAGGTTTGTAACCGCGAGGGAAACGAATTTCCGATCATCTCCCATGTTGCGTACTATATTTTTCGTTACGAGGGAGGGAAAAAAACCATTTTCCTAAATCTCCCTAGGGAGGAAAATGGCATTTTCCCTCCCCGAGTAACGAAAAGTGACTTTCCATTTTCTCTTTCCATTCTTAGAGAAAGAAAAGTCTATCCATCCCTACATTCTATCCCTAGGGAAGAAAAGGAAACTTCAATTAGATGTTTTAAGGGATGTAATTACTGTACCTCCCGAGATCGGAAAGTTTGATTATCGTCTTTTTGAATGTAGACAAGATTTATTTTCGATACGTGTGTGAAAAAATAGCATATTTCGCAACTAGGGAGGAAAGTTGCCAATTGTAGACGAATGCAGAAATCTCACCCGAGTTAAATTGGCAATTTCTCCCTAGTTGAGGACGATATTTTTTGTCACCAGTGTATGGAAAAAGTCTCTGTTTTCTCGAAAAGTAGGATGAAAGTGGTACATTCCCTCTCTAGGGATGAAAAGTAACTATAGTGATGGAAAGTAACTAAAATTAAACAATCTTTGTTCATTTATTTAAGTTATCAAAATACTTTCCCTCCCTCGAGAGAGAAAGTGCCATTTTCGTTTCACTTTTGTGGGAAGAAAAGACGTGTTTTCGCTACACGTGTGAGAAAAAATATAATTTTGAACTAGAGAGAAAAGTTACCGATTTTAGACGCGTATGAAATTTAATTCACAAACCAAAGACAAAGATAAAGAACAAATTTGAACAATTTTTATTTAAATTAATAAATGATAATTTCTTTAATAAAAAGGATCATATATAGTCCATATATTATTATTATATTAACAATACATATTGCCAATATAGTAACATATGTTTATTTGCATATCTTCCATGTATGAACCATATATTAGCAGTGTATTAGTACATTATTGAAGTAATCCATATATGGTCAATATTTAAATAATTATTGTCCATATATAGTTCATATATGGTTAATAGATCATCAATATCTGTTCAATATATAATCAATATATGATTTTTTGAATGATATATTATTAATATATTTTATATATGATATAAACCATATATTAGCAGTGTATTAGTAAACTATTAAAGTAATCCATATATGGTCAATATATAAATAATTATGGTCCATATATAGTCTATATATGGTTAATACATCATCTATATATGCTGTTAGTGATCATCAATATATAATATTATATTTGAATAATATATTGTTAATATGTTTTATATATGGACAATATATGATCCTTTTTAATAGAGCAAGTAATAAAGTATTTATAATCATTCTTTTTTCTATGTCAATGTGTCACGAAAACATTTAAAATACTTTCGTATGCATATATTTTTAAGGGCTTCCTGTATACAAATTTATACATTTGATTATATGAAACCGTTACTTTTCTGCATTGTTAATTATGATCAAACATTTATAAGCACATGTATGTGGGTAAATTGCATGCATCTTAACACAAAACAAAAACGCTTTTTGACGGAAGCGGAAAATCGTCATTCATTATTTCCTGTTCAAGATTTAATCGTCGCGGTAAAAAGCGCCCCTACGTTAGACTTCCCGTCACACGTCGGTGCCGGCCGGGAGTAGATAACAGTATTACTTGTCTCCGAACCTCCGAGTCCTTTCTTGTTGTTCATTCGCTGCAACTTCATTAAAATTGCAGCTGTAAACAATTTGTCAAGGCCAAATTGCATTCGCAATTACTTATATCATTATTTAATTCATCGTTAGATATGCTTCGCTTGTCAACAAATTTATTGTTTTATTGCACAGTTTAACAGTATCCGTGAATTCGAGGTGCACTATTCACAATTATTAAATTTTCTTAATAGAATCTTTTTTGTTTTTCATTTTGATCAACTTTAATTCTACAAGATATCAAAACTGATAAAAATGCATAATTTAAAATTGTGAGGGAATATAGCTTTAGGCCTCAGAAGTGTCATAGTTTTTATAGATTTGTAATACATAAAATTGATTTGTAGAAAAAAAAATTGTCTTGGAGCTCCCCCAGGGATGTAATAAGGATGTTATAAGGATATTGTAGGGTTATTATATAGATGTCATGGAGAAACAATTATAAAATATATTATAAATTGTTACATTACATGTATATATTATAGTGTATATACAAAAGTAATTAATATATGAAGACGTATATACTAACCTACCCAAGCAAAAAGAAAGTTGCGGCATATATACAGCATATATGCGACATATACGACACATACTCGACACATGTTTCATATATGTTTTGCGAAACATATATATGTTGTATATATGGCTACATATATGTGACATATATGAAACATATGTGATGGGAGAGAAATTTACTGTGACATATATGTGTCGTATATGTTGCCATATATGCGTCATATATGTTGTATATGTGGCTGTATATATGTGACATATATGAAACATATGTGATGGGAAAGAAATTTACTGTGACATATATGTGTCGTATATGTTGCCATATATGCGACATAAATGACACATAGACGGCACATGTTTTATACATGTCTTGCTAAACATATATGTTGTATATATGGCTACATATATGTGACATATATGAAACATATGGGAGGTGATGGGAGAGAAATTTACTGTGACATATATGTGTCGTATATGTTGCCATATATGCGTCATATATGCGACAAGAATATGACATATATGTAACATTTATTCACCATTTATTGCGCATATATGTTGCCTTATATACGGAATTCATATATGTTTTGCTAAACATATATGTTGTGTATATGGTTACATATATGTGACATATATGAAACATACACCGGGAAAAAAAATACCATCAAACCAACAAAATGTCAATATAAACCGAAAGTTTTCATTCTAACCATACTTTCATATTAAATCAATTATACCAATATAATAGAACCAGAATTTGAATGACATTATTGAGGTTATAAGTGTTTCGTTATTGTTTCAAAAGTTTTCAATCTATGTTTTACACATATTAGACGTCTCATATTTGAATTAACCATGGTGCGGTATAGATTTAAAAATGAATCTTGTTGTTCTAATGTTTTTAAAACTACTTTCACGGCATACTTAACCTAATATTATATGCTTTACATTGAGTTGTGACTATCAGTTCAATGATGAATTTTGTTGGTATAAGTACATTTTTTTTGCCGGTGTATTAGATGGGAGAGAAATTTACTGTGACATATATGTGTGGTATATGTTGCCATTTATGCGTCATATATGACATATATATAACATTTATGCACCATATATATGTATACAACATATATGTTTTTCTAAACATATACGTTGTATATGTTTTGTAATATATTGTGACATATATCTGTGGTATATGTTGCAATATATGCGTCATATATGTGACATATATATGACATACATATATGACATTTATGCACCATGTATTCCCCACATATGTTGCCATATTTATTGCATAAATGTGACATATATGTGGCATATATAATTTTCGCTTAGATATACTATATCAATTTCAAACAATTAAAATAAACTTTTTGGACATTAAATATTCTTTACAATGAACATATAGACCGAATATTCAGTCAGTCTAATATTATATATTTATGGAAGATATAACTTCGTCTACTTTTCTGATTTCATCATATAACAATATTTGTTACTTTTCACGATTCGAATAAATGGAAAGAAACGCGATCGCGTGACGAAAAGTCGAGAATTGCGAATCTTCGTATGAGCCCGCGGTATTGAAGCCCCTTCGGTGGTTACGATTAAACCTGAATGTTTCATACGAAAACAACGCCGGAATGCGCTCGAGGTTGAAACGGAAGCTGGCAATCTTATTTCTTTTACTTCAAGCGGGGAAAAAAGAGGGAAAATCAACGCGCATAAACGGCGCATTGTACGAAAACTACGCAGACACAAAAGTACAAATACAAATCCAGAATCCAGCACCCTTTTTGCGCGAAAAGTTTAAGGGCAATAAGATCGTCGCGTCGCTGCCATTTTGAAATCTCGACACTCGGGTTAAATCGGATACGGAGATGTCACGCGTTGCTAAAACGTTTTGCAGCAGACATTAAGGCGCCGAGCGCAAAGGTTAACGTCGTTACGTGGCTGGAATGCCGCGCGTATCATCCCCATATGCTTGCCAAACTTACGATTGCATGCCGACGTTTATTAGACCAATGTTACTTACAAATCTGGTGAATCATTCAAATCAGCGCATTTTCATTGAATTGCAAACCGCGTTTCACGGACAGTATTTATGCGGTTACTAAATTGCCTTTTTTTGGTGTAATTGAAAGACGAAATAGATGTTTAGTTGTAATGGAATGTTATTTTATGAAATGAGAGTAGACAGTTCGTTAAAGGGTGGAGTGTCGTGAAACGGTGTATCGTTTATGAGATTTCATTTTATTCTTTTTTTCATGTTTTAAACTTTTTTGTAAATGAAATGTAAGAAAAATTGTCATTTTCCGTAATTGTAAAACATACTTATTATATGTTTAATATATTCTTAACATATTCTAAATATATTCTTCCAACATGGACGAAAATATATTTCTCAGAATATTTGAAATGTACAATTTCTTGCCGTTTTACGTATACAAAAATATATTACATATATTTTGAAAATATATAGTCGATCATGTGGGTTACTACAGTTTCAATATAGTCTTAATATCTTAATATATTCTTGATATATTCTTAATACATTCTTAATATATTCTTAATACATTCATAATATATTCTTAATATATTGTTAATATATTCTTAATATATTGTTAATATATTATCAATGTATTAACAATATATTTTTCGTTTTGCTAGTGTCAAGATGAAATAATGACATAGAAAATAAATATTAATATATACCTGCTCTCCTTTCTTGATGGGATAGGTAGATACCAATATATACTCTGAATATATTTTTATTATAGCAACATATTCTAAATATATTAACGATAAATGTTCTCGATCTAATACCAAAAAAGTCCCTAGCAAAACGAAAAATATACTGTTAATATATTGATAATATATTCATAATATCTTGATAATATATTCTTAATATATTCATAATATCTTGATAATATATTCTTAATATATTCTTAATACATTCTTAATATATTCTTAATATATTCTTAATATATTCTTGATATATTTTTAATACAAAAATATACTGAGAATATAGTTGCAACATATTGACACTTTTTTAAATTTTTGGGGTATATTAAGAATATATTAAGAATATATTAAGAATATATCAAGAATATATTAAGAATATATTAAGAATATATTATGAATGTATTAAGAATGTATTATGAATATATTATGAATACATTAAGAATATATTACAAACATATTTTTATACACAAAATATATTCGCAATATATTCCGAATCGTGTCCGACATCTATGTCACACTTTAAAATGTCACACCGAAATAATGTCACACGTACAAAATGACACAGATGTAGGGACCCATTCCGAATATATTAACAGTATAGTCGAAATATATTTTTCGTTTTTCTAGGGGTAAATTCGAAGTATTTCTTAAATATATTGAAAATATATTGAAAATATATTATGAATATGTTGAAGATATTCAATACATATGAATATATTGTTAATATATTTTGACTATATTCTTAATATATTCTTAATATATTCTGAATATACTCTTAATATATTATTTATATATTTGTAATATACAAACACCTTCTAAATATATTAAAAATCTATTACAAGTGTATTAAGTATATATTTTTATAGAAAAAATATATTCTTAATACATTCTTTATATACTGTTAATATATTGTTAATATATTTTTCAAATAAAAATTTAATAGAATATAGTTGCACCATAATGGTGCAATATAAGGCCTTATGTAACTAAATACCACGATCGAAAATATATTATCAAAATATATACAATATATTTTTCTTCAGAAAAATATATTTGCCGGAAGAAATTCTGTAAATGGCATATATTTATTATATATTTTCTAAGTATATTTGTAAAAATATATAAAAAATATATAGAAAATATATTTTTTATTTATTATTATTTTTTAAAATATATAGAATATGTATTTTTTATACGTAAAACGGCAAGAAATGATATATTTCAGAAATATATTATCGTCCACGTGGGTATATTGACAATATATTCACGATATATTGTCAAAAGGATAAATTTTCAAAACAAAAAAAGCTAACTACTTTTAATGCTTTAGTTTTTACTAGTAAGTAAGTAAAAGTTAAATCCTAAGATCAGCAATAAATATACTAATAACAAAGCATTGATTTTGGTACGTTTGCTTATACTTCCAGTATTAAACAATTCATCTTTCAAAATCCTAAGAAAAGGCGTTTTACGATAGTCCTACCTTAATTATTTTCAGGAATAAAAAATGGTAAAATATGTGAAAATATTTTTAATTTACATTCTCCTGTAATTTAAATTCTATGAACATTAATATAATTTAATTACATACAAGTTATTACTTAATTATTATTAAGTTTTATGTTATTAAATTAAAGTTATTATTTGTTATTATATTATGTTATTTAATTTTTTTAATTATTTTAATTAAATTATATTTTATTAATTAAATATAATTTAATTAATTTAATAAAAGTTATATTATGTTATTAAATAAAAAAAAATGTTATAAAATTATTAAATATTATGTTAAAGAAAAAAAAATATTAAAGAAAAACTAAAAAATGTCCAGAAACTACTTAGAATTAAAACATAATATAAAAGAAAAAAAGGAATACATTAACCAGTGAAAAGCCTCGGCGGAATGTTGGAAACAAAAATTGTTTTACATTGATGATGGGCAACAAAAGGGTTGAATTTGTTAGGTCGATTCTTTAATTTTGCACTGAACAAGCGAAGTTAACAGTATTTTCAATGAAAGCATGTTTAGCTGATAAAGCAGTATGCAAAGCATGTTAACGAATAAACGTTTACAATAGCGACTCGGAATTATTTTGATTTTCGATGTGGAAATCGTGCTATCTCGGTGTGGTAATAGAACGAAATGAGAGTAACGCTTATCGAGGCGGTAGGTCGATTTAACGGATTATACGGTTTAGTTTAGATGTTTAAGCCTCTCAAATCCTTAATAGTTTGAGCTTGTTAAGACAATCTCTCTTGATAGAAACAGCAAAAGATATCTGCCAAGTTGCACCCAATGACGGATTAAGTTACTTCAAATTGCCAACTATTTTGCCTCTTTTCTATAAATAAATCGGTTTTCTTTATATCGCATTTTCGCGGATATTTCGTCAAGTCAAAGATCAAATTTCGAATTTATTCTTATATTCCAAATCCGAGCCGTTAAGTGGGTTATAGAAAAACGTTTTTTTTTTCATATCCAATGAAAAAAAAGTTATATTAGCAATAAATTATTAAGTCCAAATTATAGCAAGGACCCCTTTATATAGGTTTTTATAGGCCTATATGAGGTTTATATAAGGTCTACTTGCACAAAAATAAAAAATAAAATATCCCTAGCAAAAATAATCATATATTGTCCATACATAAAATATACATTCACAATATATTTATTCATGAAATCATATATTGATCATATATTGACAATATACTGACCATATATTGACTATATATTAATTATATATTGATCATATATTGACCATATATTGACAATATATTTACCACATGTATATTATACAACATGTACCACATGTATCACAATACCACAATATATACCATATGACCATACCTGGATCATATATGAACCATATATATACCATATATTGACCATACCATCATATATTGACCATGACATCATATGATGTCATATATATATATTGACGATACAGCAATAATATATTGGCCATATGTTGACAATATATTGACCATATGTTGACCTTATATTGACCATATATGGACCATATATTGACCATATATTGACCATATATCGATCATATATTAGCCATATATGGAGCATCTATGGAAAATATGCAAATATATATGGTCAATATATTACTATACATTGTTAATATGTTATCAATATGTTAATAATACATGAAAAAATATGATGTACTAAAAATAATATATTGTCAATATCTGAACAATATATGGACAATATATGATCCTTTTTATTAGGGATAATTTTATATTCTAAATATATCTCATATTGCATATTGCAATGTAATAAAAAAAATGTAAATGTTTTATATAATGTATATATATTTTTATTTTTTTTTTTTTTAATATTTCGAATCTACATAAAATATATTTACTTTGAATATTGTATATAAAATGTACAAAACAATATATTAAAACATTTAAAAAATGTAAAAGATATATATAAGTTTTATATTAATTGCAGCAATAAGGTATATAATTTGGATATAAAATTGTATTTTCAATCTTTGTTTGTGAGGAACATAAGGTTTATATAAGGTTTATATAAGGTTTATATAAGGTTTATATAAAGTTTATATAAAGTTCAAATACAGTCTACGTAAATCCTATTAAGATCTATATAAGGCCTAAATAAGGCCTATCTAAGGCTTTCATAAGGCCTATAAAAGATCAATAAAAGCCGACATACGGCTATATAAGGCATAAGTAAGGTTAACATAAGGCCGACATAAGGTCTATATATGGCTTACATAAGTTTTATATAAGACATAGATATAATTAAAAACGTATGCCTTTAATAAGGAAGCCTGTATAAGGCCTTTGAAGTTCCCTTATGGAAGTTTTATGCAAGCTATAATTAGGCATGTAACGCTTTCTCCATCAATCGCAAATAAAGGCATTTATCAGGGCCAAACAATTATTACCAGGGTAAATTCAAGATTACATTCTAACTTCTGAAGCAACACTTTGAAGTAACATAATAATTTCACGTCAAAGTGCGGGATATCCAGAACCGATATGGTTTTTGTATTTTAAATTGAACTACTTGATAATTGCATCATTCATAATATGAATAAGTTCGCGCCAGAGGGAATTGACATCGAACGGGTATAGGATCGTGCGCGCGCAATGAAATAACGCAAAAGTACGCGAGGTTTCATTGATGATATTAGAGTATAATCGGCAGGGATAAAAATAAACCTTGACAGGGGATTAATTATTTACGACGGTAAATTGGAATCGCGAGCTGCAGAAAATATCAGCATGAAATATTGCGCTGACTTATATCAGACTCACTTAAAATGATAAAAGTGTCCTGCACAAAGCAACTCAATTTCATTTTCTCAGATAAGACCTCACTCTTTTTTTTTAATAATTAAATCAAGTCTTATAATTCTGATTAATATCTCGAAATGGACACTTTTTATATTCCCGAGTCTTTTCTACAACTTGAAAAGAAAGAAAGCAAAAAATTAAACTAAAACTTTTATTGAAGTTCAACTAAATCCAAGCTTTTCAATATTTCAAACAAAAAAAGAACATGTTAAACTGCAAATTGACATTACAAACTTTTGTAACATAGTATGGAATAGTTGATCAATAAAATTTGAACGTTATGTTAATATTAAATACCAAGTATTCGGCTTATTTCAACATCGCGGCAATATCGCGCAACATTTGTGCAAAGTTGATGGCGCATTGTAACAGCCAATAACTTTGCACAAACTTTGCGCAAACTTTGAAGAATGCACAGGTAAGATTAATTAATTTTCCAAATGCTTCTTGTGATTTTTTAAGTAACATCTAAATAATGGTTAGTTGAGTTATAGGTTATAGCATTTTATATGACTTATTTAGGCCTTACCTAAGCCTTACATGGACCTTATATAAGCCTTATGAAGGCCTTATGTAGACGTTACTTAGGCCTTCCATAGAATTTACATAAATTTTATATAGGTTTTACCTAGGCCTTATGTAGACCTTATATAAACCTTATGTCGGGCTTATGTGAACCTTAATTATGCCTTATGTAGTCTTATTTCGGCTTTATGTTGGCCTTACCTAGGCCTTACATACGCCTTATATAAGGATTATGCAAGCCTTATATAGAATGTATATAAATCTTATAGAGGTTTTATGTAGGCTTTACATAAACCTTATATAAGCCTTATATAAATCTTATGTCGGTCTTATGTTAACCTTAATTATGCCTTATGTAGCCTTATGTCGACTTTCTATTGGTGTGGGGCCTTTATGTACTTTATGTTGGTCTTACCTAAGCCTTGAATAGACCTTATATTAGCCTTATGTAGGTCTTTCGTAGACCTTCCCTAACGTAAGAAAATATATTTCGAAATATATGCAAAAATATATGTGAATATGTGCACATATATTTTCGGCAAAAAGTTATATATTTAATATATATTTTAAATATATTTCTGAAATATATTTGTAAAAATATAGTTAAAAATGTATTTGTAAAATATATGCAAAAATATATTTGTAAAAATATAATTAAAAATGTATTTGTAAAATATATGCAAAAATATATTTGCATATAAAAGAATATATTTGAAATATATTTTCAAATATATTTTAGCGGCAAAAAGTTATATATTTTGACATATATTTTGACTTATATTTTTTTCCGTACGGGTCCTTTATGTAGATCTTATATAGACTTTATTATATCAACCTTATAAGGACTTTATGTAGGCGTTAAATAGACCTTACGTAGACCTTATTTAGACCTTACATAGATCGTACATAGACTTTATTATATCAACCTTATACAGACTTTATGTAGGCATCAAATAGACCTTACGTAGGCCTTATATAGGCCTTATTTAGACCTTATTTAGACCTTACATAGGCCTTATGTAAATCTTATATAGATCTTATATAGGTTTTATGTAGGCTTTAGATAGACCTTACATAAACTTATACAAGCCTTATATAAACCTTAATTATGCCTTATATAGCTTTATGTTGGCATTATAGGGTCTTTATATGCTTTATGAAGGCCGTATCTAAGCCTTGCATAGAGCTTAACAGACCTCATATAGGCTTTTTGTAGGCCTTATATAGGCCTTATGTAGGATTTACATAGACTTTATGTATATATATATATATAATACAAATCATCATCATATATATATATACATATATATCTGTGTAATCGACGTTGACAGGCACCTTATCGACCCTGTTCGCGAAACAAAAGAAGCGCCGGGGTCGCGAACTCGAACGAACTTGGATACACTGCCTCTCTTTTGCCGCATAATTTATCGCCAATAGCCCTGAGTTGTTCTTTCCGTAAAACATACCCACATATGTTACACGCGTTATAAATTCAAGCCGCGGCTTTTAATTACGCGAATTTGCAACGCCTTGTTATCACAACCACATCGCTTGTATTAATTACCAAACTAACAATAACAATCATCACGATCGTACATTTGGCGCTTATTTGTGACGCAATTAACGCCATTATTAAATTGTAACCTCCATGCCAAAATATGTTTTTTAATACATTTAACAAAGTAATATTAACTTTTATTTTATAGTTATATGAAAATAAATTTAAATTTATTTATTTAATAATAATAAATAAATTTTGCATATTCGTTATCCTTTTCATTTAATTAATAACAATTTAATATTCTATTATTTATTATTAAATTATTTAACTATTTATTTAATGAATTATAAAATATGACATTTGTAAAATATATTTTTGGTAATAAATTATATATTTGATATATAATTTGAATATTGTTTGAAGATTTATGTCGTTAAATATAGATATTATATATCTGCAAATGTGTTTTATATTAAAATCAATTGAATTAAAATATATTTGTTATTAATTATTTAAATAATAATGTTATTATATTAACATTCAAAACAGGTGAGAAATGCGCATGCGCGAATATTCGTTCCCTGAAATTTCTAAGGTTATTTTCAGCATATGAAACAAATGAGAAATATATCGTTGTAAACGCACTTGTTAAGAAAAATATAATACACAACTCTTGCACAAGTTAGCGATTATCGACGAATGTAAAGCTCTGTACGAGGCTAAACTAAGTCGATAATCGCCAACTTTGTGGTTTAGTTGCTTAAGGTGAGATATCAATGAAGTATGAAGTTTGAGTATACATAACCTCACTTTTTTAATATTTTAATCTATTTTTAATCGATCTATTTTTAACATATATTTTAATGTATATTCTTTTAAAACAAATAAAGTAAAATGTACAAAAATAATGCAATTGAAATAAAAGTTTCTTTTATTAATTTAATTTTGTTTAAACAATATTCTTATTTGGTCTCGAAATTTAGCATAAATTGAGGTTATGTATACTTAATCTTTATATTCTATTGATATTTCACCTTGAATAAGTTGTGCTTTAATATGCAAAAAATAAATAAGTAAACTAAGAGACACGTTTTGGCCAAGTACAAAAAAACGATCGTTTTCTTTTAGCAGTAAATAAATTCTGCAATTTTCATATCTTCAAAATGTTTTAAAGAAAAATCAAATAATTAAGAATATAACAGTGTAATATTATTATATTTTTAAAATAAATTACAATAAATGAATTATAATATTTTCAATATATTTAAGTAGGTTTGAAATGATTTAAATCAAAAGATTTAAATCATTCATTCAAATCGCGATGATAAATGAAATGATTTTTTTCAAAAAAATCAATGATTTTAATGAAAAAGTATTTTATTTATAAAAGATAAAAAATTTTTTTGACCTTCAATTAAAACTATGCAATAAGTATGATTGAAATCATTTTAAAAAAGTGACAATTATTTATATAGCAAATTATTAATTGATTTTGATTATTTATACAAGTCACGAAAAATCAGTTGTTCAAAAAAGCAAATTGCGAGAAGAATTTTGTTAATGAAAGTTCAAATATATCGATATCAAAGTTGAAGATCAAAATTGAAGATTTAACTGAAGAAGATTAAGCAAAATAAAAGAAAGTAATAATAAAATAAGAAAAATAAGAAAATTAATAAAATTAACAAAACTAAGATAACTTACTTAAAGAAACAGAAAACTAATAAAAGTAAGAAAATTACAAACTCAACTCAAATAAGAAAAGTGAGAAAGCTAATAAAATAATCAAATTAATAAAACTAAGAAGAGTAAGAATGTGAAACTAATTAAAATAAGAAAACTAAGAAAATTAACAAAAATAATGAAATTGACAAAACTAAGAAATTTAAGAAAACTAAGAAAAAGTTACTAAAATAAGAAAAGTAAGAAAACCAACAAAATTAACAAAACTAACTAAAAAATGTAAAACTAATTAAAATAAGAAAACTAAGAAAATTAACAAAATCAAGAAAACTAAAAAAAAGTAACTAAAATAATAAAAGTAAGAAAACTAACAAGACTAACTAAGATAAGAAACTAAGAAAATTAAGAAAACTAACTTGAATAAGAAAATTAGAAAAAATAAATTTAATTGACTAAAAATTAAATTTATTTACGCATATTTTTAATAATGTGATTTAAATTGGATTTAAATCTGATAAATAAAAAAATCAAAATTTTTTTGAGTTTTTGAAAGAAATCGTGATTTTTATCAACGGTATAATTTATATATATATTAAAATATATAAAATAAAAAATATTAAATATAATAAAATATATAAAAAAATATATATTTTTTATTTATTTATATTACTATAAAATATGAAATAAAATATTCAAAAAGTACATTTTTTAAATAACATAGTACCACATTCTCGTCACCGTGGCGCTGCAGTCACCTACATTTTTAACTTCCAAATTTTCCATACAAAAAATATATAAAATCATAATTTGAAATGCAAGTCAACTTGTATATTCAATTAAAACAGTTCATAACTGAGTTTTGCAAAAGTTTGGTCCAAGCCAATGATTTAGCGCAAAGTAATTTCAAGTGGAACCAAAAAAAAGTCATGATCGAACGAGGCACCTTGTATATTACAAGAAATTCTCATATCGAGCGGCTCATATCTCGCTTTTGTCGAGTCGAAAAGTCTTTGGCTTAATTAAAAATTCATTTCCACCGTGAGGACCGTTCCTATTATCGTGTACAACCTTGCTACAAACCCGTGAAAGAAGGGAAAGACGCGCCAACACTTAACCTCTTTTATTCAGATTTCTTGACACAGCAGGTGCACCTTCGAGATAATTTTTTTTTCTTCCTTCTTCTTCTTCTTCTTTTTTCCTCTTTTTTCCTCTTCTTTCTCCTTCTTTTTTACGTTGCAAACGTGACTAAATTTGTATTAATGAAAGCCGCGCTCGTCACTTAATTAAATCGTATACACATTTTCGAGCTTCGAGTGATATGAATTATATAAACAGAGGCTGCCAACTTGAAATCGAACGTCATGTGAGATCGTTTCCGCTTCGGATTATTATTAATATCATTTTATTATAATTTTTTTTCTTTTTTTTTTTTTTCATTTTTATGTGGGTATTGCGAAATTATGTCCTGCAATTCTGCAATTTTATGCGTCAGCAGTTTGCGTCAAATAAACGAAGTCGAAACTGTTTGAATGGATTTTAAGCTAAATGTCTCACGTTTAATGCATTTCACTCGACTTTGCACTTGCGATGTTATGGCGTTTCAACATACTTGTTTGGCAATTTCTTTTCATTCATTTTTTAACTAATTCTTTTTTTTAGTTCAATGAACATTTTAGCAAAGTTAGCAAAATTTCTTCAGCAAACAAAAAATGAATAATTTAAAGAAAATATTCAAAATAATGTTTTGTTTATCAAACTTTATCTTTTAATGTTTTAATTTCTTGATAAGATTAATATTTGAAATTGTAAATGTAAATTTGTATGCATTTTTATTAATATTTTTCCTACATCGAAGAAATATGTGTATGTAAAATATATTTTATATGTAAATTAAATATATTTTTATATATGTAAAATTCCCTTATTTTTGCACATATATTTTTTAAATATATCTAAATATATATATTTAACATAAAACT
>JABFPJ010003264.1:0-16622 GCA_022817425.1 Gryon sp. ZL-2020 | reverse complement strand
CAAATGATTACACTTAATTTACACTTAATTAATTTTAATATAAAGGTGTTTTTAATACCATTTTTAATGCTGCGTGTTGTAGCTCGATTCGAGACAGAACCCCAGTTAGTTTTTTTTTAAATCCTTAAAATTAGTACACCTAATTTTTCAATTTGGGACCTAATTTACACTTATATTACACCTTTTTTTCTATATTCAAATGTTATTTTTTATTAAATTGAGGTTGTAGGTCCAGGGAGGTCATTTTCATTCGTGATTTACACATTTTATAAAACGTATTAAATACCGACAAAATGAACGATGTTTTTGTTGTTTTATAATTTTATTAAAAACGAGAATAATTGAGTTTGTATATTTTACATAAGCATTATAAGAAAATTACTCAAATAAAAATGATTAATCACATTTCTCGTTTTACAGATAACAACAATACAGCATAATTTGCACCAGGTGCAAAAATGGCTGCAGAGTTCACCAAAGTTAACAAATTTGCCGGCAGATTTGGCTAGCCTTTCAAAAAGTGTCGCAGATTTAGGTAGTCAAACTCAAAATCAAATTACTGATTTAAATGCGACGGTCAATAAGATGAAGGAAAGTACATCAAAAGTTCAAGAAACGCAAAACATTTTACAACAAAATATAACAAATATTGAGGTAATTATTGTATTTTTTATACATAATAAATAATATTCAATTCATCTACAAAATGTTATAAACATATACAGTATTGGTTTTGTTAAAACTTTTTTTATCAACACTTTTGCGAAAGATCATGAACATTATTTATATATTGAACATTATATATATATATATCATAAACATTATATATATATATATATAACTCAGCTTGTAATTAGTTCTTTTTAATTTTAAAGTCGCGTATTTAAAGTTATTTTCATTTGTAATTATTTTTGTTATTTCATCACGTTCTATATTTTTTAATATGTATAAATTATCCATTTTACACTAAAACGAAAAATTTTAATTAACAATTTGCAAAATCAACTTATAATTAAATAAGCAATAAAAAGTAAAAAATCAAGCATTTCATGTCATCATTATTAAACATATCTATATTTATTGGTTATTATTAAAACTATTCAACAAGTAGCCATTTGATTGAAGAAATGTTTTTGAAACATATAATAATCATATTTATTATACATATTTCAACTATACATATTTAATACAAAAATTCTATATATTATGACCTAGATTATGACCTAGATTAAGAAATCCGACATTCAAAGAAAAAAAATCTCAGCTTTAAATAATAAATCACAATAAAATATATTAAAATTTTATTCGCTAACGGTTTAGTTTATTGTTTAAGTTCAATGCACTGCACATTAATATTGTAAAAATTAGCCTAAGATATTTTATAATATATAACATAAAACATTTTTTCTTCAATTTCAAAAAAGTTTTTAATATTAAGTTAATATTGTAATATAACTTGACTTTAAACAATTGCAGAAATCTTTGATGGAAATGACGAGTAACGTGCAAGGACCGCAAATGCCGATATCCAATGAGACGAGGCTAAAGACTGAGAAACTGAGCACCGAACTGTCGCAGCTATCAAGAAATTTGAGCCTAGTCAATGAGACTTTGTCAAGTAGCCTTAAATACGCGTTAGATGATCAGTCCAAAGATCATGTTTGTATATGAGTTTCTTTCAAATTCATATTTCTTAATTTAAGGAGACGTTCCAGTGAAAAATGATCAAATTCGATGAAAAATGAGAAAAAATAAAAAAAGAAAACAAAAAATTAGTTATTAAGAATGAAATAAAAAAGTATCCCGATTTTCATCTTATTTTTGGCTTTCTTTCATTTAATTGTTCATAACTTTTTTTTTTCTCGATAAATATCAAAAATTTATCTTTACAATTGTTTTTCTTGTTCTTCCGATCATTTTAAACATAATAATTAGAGCAAAATCTATTGAGAATTGCGGTACGCAGAGCTCTTGTCAAATGAAACCTATTTTTCAATAGTAAATAACAAATAACATAAGCAATTTATTATTATTGGTATTTTTTATACACGATCTTAATTATATTGACTAAAAGAAATGCGATGCAAAAAGAATTATAAAAATCGATTCATTATTTGAGATTATAGTATTTTCACTGGAACGTCATCTTAAATTTATTAATGTATACACTTGCATTCACTGAATATAACGATTGTGCACAATTTAATTACAAATAATTATATTTGCAGAAGAAGTTAGTTCTGTTACAAGATATGACGGCGAACGTGAGCATGTCGTTGATGTCGTTACAAGAGCAATGTAATAACCAGCAGAAAGAAATAATACAGGAAATTAATCAGATTAAAAATCAGGTGAATTTAATATTGAATGTTTAATCACCATAAATAATCATATGCGAATATAATGAACACGTTTAATGACTTTATTAATTTTTAATCCAGTTAAGCAACATGAACACAAGCGATATTGATTTTAATTTGAGACTTTCGAAATTGAATCAACTGTATAATGCCTTGCAAAACTCGACAAATTCACTACAAGCATCGTATGCATTAATGAAAAGCCAGGAAGACAGCAAAAAATCAAAGGGTTCAGAAGAACAAGTGTCGCCACTAGACGGTATTTCACAAAAATTAACAACGGTTTCGTCATCTAGCGATATATTAGGTAAAAGTAAATGTAAAAACAATCAATAGTTTGTACTTCATTAGTTCTCTATTTTTCTCTAATTTGCACTCATTCATTTTTCATATTTGATTATTGTATTAACTAATTTACTTACATATTTCAGCTCTCGACAAAACTTCAAATGTCTTTCAAGAGTCCCAATCAAGATCCCAAAAAACGTAGAACATTAGCTTGAATCGAGCGCACAATTGAATGTAAGACAAATCGAAAGAATCGTCATAAGTAGCCATACTGAATTTGTATATATTAATATTTAAAATTTAGAGAAAGTAAAGACAGAATCACGTGTGTTTATTAGTTAGGATAGACATGTGTCGAGAAAATGGATCAAACTTAAATCGCAAGTTGGATTTTCGACGTCTCTCGTAACCAATTCGACAAAACGATTGTAAATAAGGATTAAAAGAATCGCTCAGTTGAATTTTGCATTTTCAACAACTTGTAATGACGTTATTAAATTTGTTTATAAGCATTTACAACTGTTCAGTATTTCTTAAATGAATAATAAATCACGTTTGCTAATTTTTTTTATTTCAATTTCCCGCTTCAATCCCTCTTCCTCGGCTTTCTTCTATTCAATTTCAGCATTTCTTCCGAATTCGATTTACTTGCGATATTTTTGAACGTCTGTGAGAGTTGCTTTGAGATAACTGATAAATATAATACGAAATTGGATGATTAGTAATAAAAAGAAATTCTGTTGAATAATAATTGCTTAATATGAAATATCGCTTTGTAAAAGAATCTTTTTACGTAAATTATGATGAACATGATTTTGCAAATAAAGAATTGATTGTTTAAATTTACTACAGAATTACATAATGTACACAATTTTAAATATGTAAATGACTCTGATTCGAGTTAATATAATATTTTTATTATCTTGAATCAAAAAAATAAGTAAAAAAAAAAAAATAACAAAAATAAAGAAATGTTGAAAAATAATTCTGTTGTTTTAATTTGTTACATAAAACTATTTTTGTTACAATAAAATCAAATCAGAGTGTTTCTGACAACTCTTGTAATGATTTTGAAAAAGCCTAAAATGTGATTTACATACAAAACAACTGTTTCAAGTCTGTCTAATGTTGCTTAAATTAACTAATTGATTCAATGACTTGAAAAGTCATTGATACACAACATTTTCTTAACGACAAAAACGTTAAGAAAAATGTGTCAAACATTTTTCTTGTAAACGTTGAACAAAAATATACGCAAAAATGTTATCAACATTTTACTGATTTTGTATATTTTAATCTCGTTAATTAATTCTAGAGGTATAATTCAATTATATTTTATTATAGAAATTGTATTATGGTTTTTAAAATGTATTCAAAGTTAACTTCTCAAAATGGTCATTATAAAATCAATCAAATACTGATAACATGTTGTCCCTGATTAAACGGCCACAAGGATTCATAAAACAATTTTATTTTATGAAATTGCAACAGAAAATTCATACAAAATATATGATATTTCATAAGAGTGTATTTATATTTAATTATTCATAAAAAACAATAAGACTAATTTTTTATTTATGAATTAATATGACAATTCATAAATTTATTGTATTATAAAATAAACTTATGAATTTTCATATTAATTCATAACTCAAAAATGAGTCTTACTATGTTTTTATGAATATTCATAATTAAATATAAATAAAAGCTTATGAAATTTCATATATCTTTTATGAATTTTTTGTTGCAAATTTATAAAATAAAAATTGTTTTATGAATCCTTATGGCCGTTTAATCAGGGGTGCTTTTTTTTATTGAACATTTATAAGAAGTTGTCAAACATTCTTCTTAAACATTTTTGACAACTTCTTTTAACATAAAATTCAACCTGATTATTTTCATTCTTTTAAACGTAAATTACATTTTTTTCAACTTTTTCAAAAAAAAAAAAAAAAAAAAAAAAAAAAAAAAAAAAAAAAAATACGAGAGAATTGTGCCCTACGAGAATCATTCTAGTTCTGTGCCAAACGTTTTTGAAACGTTTTTAATTAAGATTATATAAATTTTCTATTAACGTTTTTATATAATGAAATTTAAAAGCTCCAATAAACATTAAATAAACGTTTGCAAATGTTGCTCTCTTTAAAGAATCTTAAACATTTATGTTTCTATTTTTATTCAATACTTGTTTTTACAAATAAATAAATACAAAAACGGAGGATTAAAAAAGATCATTTTCAATGAACAAAAAACGAATAAACTAAGGGCACACATAAGTCCTATATTTCCGAAATAATGCGCAAACAATTTCGCAAATGCAACAATTGTTTGTAAAAATGTCTTTGCAGTGCCCTCTATTGGGTCGTCTCGTAATTATTCAACAATGTAAACAAACCCTGGAAATGGCATTTGAAAAACAAAATCAATATAAATAAAATGCAAAAAAAAAAGTTTAAATGTATAAACATATAAAAACATTAGTATTAGCAGAATAATAATAAAAAAACGAATTACGTATAATTATTTGAACCAATGGACACACGTGTTTGGTAATGTTTTGGTTGGTTGTGTGTGTGTGCGCGCGTTTTGTCTAGCGCGTCGTTATTAGCGGCATATAAGATGTCGGCGAGTGCCGTTCTATATCGTTGAATTCACACCGTGCTCAACTGTTCAGTGTACCGGTTGTAGCGAGAGAGTTGTTTCTTGTCTACTGCGTGATTTCAAATTCCAAAACTACGACACAAATCGCATGTCTCGAAAGCGAGAATAGAAACATTTCAAGTTAGTGCGTGGATTGATTGCTAAAGGGTTTCCCCGCGATCCCCGAGGACATTAGTGTTTGTCGACGGTGTTAAAAAGCCGCAAAAGCTTTTTCGCGCGAGCGAAAAAGTGATTACAGAATTGCATTAGTGAAGTTTCACGACACATTTTGCGGTTATTCGGAAAAACAAGATACAAAAAAAGGGAGAAAAAAGAGAACAAAGACAGACTGAGAGCCAGAGAGAGAAAGACAAACAAGACGATTTGGGGATTGACATTGGGACGACGGCCATTTTGGCGTGCTTGTTTTCTCCACGGGCGCTCAAGCGCTAGAAGCATCGAGAGCCATCCATAACCAGGTGAGCAATCACGCTCCAACGGTGACGTCCGTTGCGACGTCGAGTTAACCGTAATCCCTTCGCCGTCCTTATTTCTACGCAACCTCCATTTCCCTCAACGCCCCGGATGCCTTCATTGTCGTCACGGCAAACTGTGAACGTCGCGCTTGCAACGTTTTCGCATTTCTGCCAGTGTGCAACGTCCTTTACTATGTTAACTCATTTCATTTTAATGTTCTTTGTATTTTATTATTTTTTTATTTCTTATTTTTAACTTTCATTTTTCTTTCTTTGGTTATGTTTTATATGTTTCAAAGCACCGTTGAACAATTGTCTTCTTAGCTGTATTTTATTTGTTGGGGGAATTTTTTGGGGGAAACTGATGCGACAATGGACTGCTATGGGGGAAAGTTAAAATGACTCGATGACGCCGCAACTGCTACGAATATCAAGCAGCTTGCTTTGAGCTGATTTTTTTTGTTATTCTCAAATATAAAGAATGGCGATTTTTGCACAAAAATATCCTTTTCATAAGGCTTCGGTTGGAAATGAAATAAAGCTGTTTTGATTTGCAACTGAAACATACAGTTGCCTTTCTTTCTTCTTCTCGCTTTAATTTTATTTGAGTTGATTTACAGATGCAGATTGTTGCATTGCGTGTTAAACATATGTTTTTTTTTATTGTTACAATTTGGACATATGTTTGCTATTGTTGCACTTTGTTGATGTTCAAACTGTTTGTTTATGTTATGTTTATTTATCATAAAATTAATGAAATACGTTTAATGTTAATTATAATAATATAAAGTGCGTAATTTCTGAAATATATTATGTTTGAACATTTTCGTAAAATTTCGATGTTTTTTTTAGTTTTTTCATTTATGAGCTTAGCTAATATAACAAAAATTGATTTATAATTAATTTTTAATATTAATTTATAATTTCATTAATGAACAAGCAAATTTGTCTACGTAATAACAAATTCATTTTATATTTTGTCATTGCATTTCACTTCTTTTGTTTAAATTGCTGTGTGTTTGCATATTTGCTTATAAAATTAAAAATTAATTATTTCTTATAAATGAAAACAAGTTATTTTAGTTTTCGCATTTCAAAATTTCATAATTCGATAGAAAATATTTTATCCTCGTGTTTTGAAATTTCATTTTATATGGTTCACTAGCGAAAGTTATAAATGAGTCATGTTTGTATACTAAACCAGAAACAAAAGAAGGCTTCGATTATACTCAATGACCTTTAATATTTTGAAATTTGGCTTATCTCATTTTACCAGCCATTTTGTAGAGTCGATCGTTCAGTATTTCAAGTGCTTTTGAAAAGAACGGACGTATTTTTCGAATCACCGAAAATATTACGAAAGTAAAACCACGCGTTCAGTAATAATTCCTTATTACTCTGAGCTCTTTTTTTCTCTAAATAAAACATTTTTCAATATCTTTTTCTTTGAAATTTATATTTTTTTAAATTTGTTTAAAATTAAATATTGTAAATATTGTACATAGTTTTTATTTTTTAATTATTCTTTGTAACAAAGAATATTTTAGGTAAAGTTTTCTTTTTTGTATTTCTTTTTTCTTTTGTTGTTGTGGATAAATGAATGAATAAACAAAATGAACAAAATAAATTAATAAAAATAATTGTGTTTTTGTTGTAGGATTTAAAGATTCACCATTTTCAAAATGATGACCGAAACGCAGTTAAACACGAGTCATATGCTAAATTCTGGACTGGGTCCAAAAACAGATCTGGAGAAAATAGATGATGGGGGTTGGAAGAGTAAGTTAAAGATACCCCCAAAAGACAAACGAGTAAAAACCAGTGTAAGTTTTTTTATTCATTCAAACAAATAATTGAATACAATAATTTGGATAATTTGAATTTAATCATTGGTTTATATTATTTTTTTTACAGGACGTTACGGACACTCGGGGAAACGAATTTGAGGAGTTTTGTCTGAAACGCGAGCTTTTAATGGGAATTTTCGAAAAAGGTTGGGAAAGGCCGTCTCCGATTCAAGAGGCCAGTATACCCATCGCTCTTACCGGAAAAGATATATTGGCTAGAGCCAAAAACGGTACAGGCAAAACTGGAGCATACTCAATTCCAGTTTTAGAACAGGTATAAAAGTTGTTTGCATTATTTCATAATTTATACATTAATCAACATATTATTTCATAAATATACAAAATAAAATTTGATTGCTAAAAATGAAGTAACAAATAGATAAATAGAATTGCTTTTTCAAATTAAATTTATTTAAAATAAACCAATGTAAATACTTAATCTCAAAATGTTCAAAATGGACAAACGTTATTAAGCGTCTAAATGAATGAAAACAGGTCGATGCAAAAAATGAAAATATCCAAGCGTTAATCATCGTGCCTACAAGAGAGTTGGCATTGCAAACGTCGCAAATTTTGATCGAGTTAGCGAAACACATGGATATTAAAGTGATGGTTACCACTGGTGGTACTCACTTGCGTGACGATATTATGAGGATTTATCAAAGAGGTTTGTTTTTAATCTTAGATTTGTCTTAGTACTTTTCCAAACAATTGCGTCCCAAAATATGGAATTACTCACGTTGATCGTTTCACAGTCAACGACCTTTCGGACAATGAACTTCATTCCATTATTTTTTACATTACTTAAAAATTGAAAGAATTTATTTGTATAAAATTAATATGTTAATTAAAATAGTTGTTTTTGTTAATGCTTGTTTTTAATGCAACAATATATTTGATTAAAATAAATTTTAATTGCTTTTACAGTACAAGTTATAATCGCGACACCAGGAAGAATCCTTGATCTCATGGATAAGAAAGTCGCGGTGATGGATCACTGCAAAATACTTATCTTGGATGAAGCTGATAAACTTTTGTCACAAGATTTCAAAGGAATGCTGGATCATGTTATTTCCAGGTAAAATGAGTTTAATGATTCTGAAAGCAATGTTTAATTTACATTTTCTTTTGACGTTTAAACGGCGATTATATTTTGTAATTAATTTTTGTTTATTTTGTTTTATTAGATTGCCTGCTGAACGTCAGATTTTGCTGTATTCAGCAACGTTCCCCCTGACGGTAAAACAGTTTATGGAAAAGCATTTGCGAGATCCATACGAGATTAATTTAATGGAAGAGCTAACACTGAAAGGTGTGACGCAATACTATGCTTTTGTACAGGAACGTCAGAAAGTCCACTGCCTTAACACCTTATTCTCGAAGGTGATTATTAAAACAATTATGAAATTCAAATTAAAAAAAAATAATATTAAATATTATTTTTTTATACATATTAAATTTATAATAAATAATACCATTTTATTGCCAATATTTACAATACTAATGCATTTATGTTATTATTTCAGTTACAAATAAATCAGAGTATTATTTTCTGCAATACAACGCAACGCGTGGAGCTGCTGGCTAAAAAGATTACAGATCTAGGATACTGTTGTTATTATATTCACGCGAAAATGGCTCAGTTACATAGAAATCGTGTTTTCCATGATTTCAGAAGTGGGCTTTGCAGAAATTTAGTAAGTAAATTTTTATTCAACAACGATGAGTTTTAATAATGCATATGATAATTTAATTATAATAATGATTAAAATGGTATTATAAATGTGTATTTACTGAAAGTAATTGAATGAATTTTAATTAACAGACACATTTATTATAATAAAATCATTAAAATACATAATAAATTTAATAAAGTCGCGTCGGAATGTCAAAGTAAATGAACACGAATTAATAATGTTAAAAAAAGAACCGGGTAATGAAGAATAAAATACTTTAATCATTATTATATGAAACTTTATTGGTAAAATTGGTGTAATAAAATAATAATGTGATTATTTTGTGTGCAAAAATAGGTATGCAGCGATTTATTCACTCGAGGTATTGACGTGCAAGCGGTGAATGTAGTGATAAACTTTGACTTTCCAAAGATGGCTGAAACGTATTTGCACCGCATCGGTCGTTCGGGCAGATTCGGCCATTTAGGTATTGCGATAAACCTAATTACGTACGAAGATCGTTTCAATCTGCATCGTATTGAGCAGGAGCTCGGCACTGAGATTAAACCGATCCCGAAAGTGATAGATCCGAGCCTTTACGTCGCGAGGCCGGAGGACGCTAACAGTATGGAGGAAGGTAACGTGTCAAAGTAGCTTCGCGAAAGTCACGGGCTCTTAAAAAATCGCTCAAAAAAGTCGTAAAAAGAGTTTGATCAGTGCGCTGAAAAAAAAACTAAAGCGGAAAGAAAAAAAAAGAACAAACAAAAACTATATTCAATTAATATCCTACAAACACACATATATAAAAGAAAGTGAAACGAGAACAAAATACTAACACATACGTTGACACAAACATCCAATACACAATACACACATCAACAGATATACGAACATATACATAAAACGCATATAAACAAATGTACAGACTGTGGTGAGACTGGTTTTGTGGTAAATCGGTGTGCTTCGCAAGAGAGTGAAGAAATAAAAAAAAAGGACAAACAGCATAAAAGATAAGCGGAGAAAGAAAGGCAAATTAACAAAAACAACGTTACTTAAGTTACGAAAAATTGTCGAGTGTGTTTTTAGCAGTGTTAAAATGAGAGACGAATAAACAAACAAAAAGAAATCAAGAGAAGAAGGAGGAAACGGAAGAAAAGCGAACAAACGGAAGGAAAATGTGGAGCAGTGCATTTTTGCTGCTTCTCCTCTCTCAATGTTCTTCTTTTTCTTCTTCAACTACTTCGTAGAAAACAAACTGAATGTGAAGCGACAGCACAACGGAAATTTTTCATCTCCAAGAATAAGCAACCAATTGTATCATCGTATTTAGAAACAAAAAAAGACCACAGGTCTGAAACTTACTTGTAAATATAAAATTAAATTCAAAACAACAAAGAAACCACAACAAGGAAGATGAGAGGAGGAGTACTAAGCGCGCTTTAGCGCGAGTCATAACTTTGTATATAGATAATCAACTGTAAATATATCGATGCGAGGTATAGGGCCGAGCCATTATCCGAGTCGGGCGGAGATCGACAGCTAAGCGCAAACAATTAGAAAATTAATTGTATTTAAAATACCCCCTTTAATTTGTTGTGTCCTAAATGTTCTTATTGGACTCACGTTTGCGTTCACTCCGTTTTGTCTTAGACTAATTGCAAAATCCTGAAAAAAAAGCAAGAAAAAAAGAAACCGACAACCACAAACAAAGAAAAAGAAATCCGAAACATTCAGAGCTTTGTGATATTAGTTTATAGATGGTGGCTCGACCCTTGGATATTCAATACTGTCATGCAACTCTGAAATTCAAATCACTCCCCTTATCGATTTCCAAACTCGAACAGTTTTTACTTCCCCCGCAATTTCATTCATTTTATTTTTTTCATATTAACTTTTCTCCTGTTCATTTTATATATTTTTTTTTTGTATTTCAAAATATATGAATTTTTGTCAAACTTCTATTTGTCACTCACATTTGTAATGAAAAAAAAAGAAAAGAAAAAACTTATTTTAATGATATTAAAGAAAATCTTTGTTATTTAATTATTATTCTATTATATTAATATATATACATATATATACAAACAGATGCGAGCCTCGATTTTTTACGATATTGTGATTGAACGTCAGATGTTGTGAAATTGACTAGTTTTATACAATTATTTTTATAAATAATTGGCTGGCGAACGAGCGCGCAACGATGTCCACGGTGCAACACTTTTCACGCGAATTTTGAATCGTTAAAAATAACCCTTTCAATCGTATCATATGCGAATTGTATTATATATAGAAAAAAAAAGAAATAAATCCAAATACAAAAAAACGAAGGGATTTCAAGTGCAAAATTATATTATAAATATATATATTATACTTGTATTTAAAAACAGTTACGATGAAAGTGGATGATTCGTGAAGAGTGGAGCCGCCAGTCAAATGACTTTAGATTTATGAAAAAAAGAAAAACAAAAAAATGATAAAAAAAAAGGATTCGTAAAACATCACACTAAACGGTTAATTTAATCGTAGAGAAGAATAAGCGAATAAATGCGCAAAAATGGGACAAATTTTGTAAATTTCATCATTGAATTCACGCGACATTCGAGATTGCGTTTGTGCTTGCGCATATTTCATGCTAAAAAATATTTGTATTGTATATATTATATATATATAAATATGAATATATATCGTCATAATGTGCAAAGATGTAACAACGAAGTCGAGTCGTTTTTAATTACGGCGTTTCGCTCACGTGCATTTATAATGTATATATATTATATTCATTCATGCGTGCGGCGAACACAACATTTTCACGCGTTCCTCAGATGAACGAAACGAGAGTTTTAACATGAATATTGTAAAATCGAACGAAACAACAAATTACTAAAAAAGAAAAGAACGAAGAAGAAAAGTCAAAGAAAAATTTCACTTATTTAATGTCCGAACTCGACGGATTTGAAAAATGCAGGCTTTTTTCCTTCTCTCTTATGTCATCAGAGAAGCGACTCTCGCACGCCAAACGCAACTCTAGAAATGCGCTAAATCGAAGCGACAAATCAACACCCTGTCGCAAGTTTAAGTTAGTCTTATTTTTTTTCTGTGAACCGTCGGTCTTTGATGTAACAATCAAAAACTAACGGACTTGTTCTTTCGATAATTCCCTCAACCCTTTTTCTAAATGTTCGGCCTATCATTACATGAACTTTTTTTTTTTTTTTAATTTTGTTCTTCCTTATATTTTGTAAAATGGAAATTTCTAATGTGCACGTTGCCGAAGCCTCGTCGATGAAATTAATTTGAGGCCGAACTCTATAATCCCGGTTTAATTTTGTATTACGTAAATAGCATTTTATGATCAATTGTAATTGGTAAATATATATATAGTGCTGTTATACCCCTTTTTTAACGTAATTTTTTTCCTTTTTTTATGTAGACGTTTGTGAAATCATATTATACGTATTTAATATTCGACGAATTACCAACGGCGTCGTGCGATATGTTTTTTATATTAAATTATGGCCAATTCCATCATCAAATATTTGTATGGCCTGCGAATGAACTTTTGTGCTTGCCGGAAGTTGAGTTTGAGCTCAATTTCTGGCGGATAAATGTCCGATCACTGTCCAGACTGATCGTATCGATTAGTTTCGACACGAAGGACAAGAGGCGAATTTATTTTTCTTTTTTTTTTTGCCTCATTCCACGTTTTTAGCGTGGGAACTCTGCTTTTAAGCGAGAAGGGTTAACATCCGTCAGTTGTTGATATGAGTCTCAAGAACACCTGCTGAGGCTATATATTTTGTCGCCTTCAAATGAGAACATTAAAGACTTTTCATAAATCTTTGGAATTCTCATTTGAAAGCCTACTCCGATCGACGCGAACAAACATACAGTGAGATGGTTTTGAAAATAAAATGATCGGTTGTGCCCAATTTGTGGGTTAAAAGTCTTTTCAATTGAGAGACTCACTCCGATTGTGTATGGAATGGTACGTTTGTTTCGAATCGATCAAACAAAAAAAATTAAAAATAATATTAAAAGAAAAGAAAAAAAAAAGTATAAGTAAAACATGTGAAGTTAAGATAGAGAAAGAAATGAATCGGAAAATTTATTCTTAAAAATATACACTTTGGAAAAAACCGAAAACAAAATGCAATTTGAAATGTTTTTTTTTTCTTCATTTTAAAGTTGAAAATCAATATGAAACAGTTGAGCCATGAATATCGATTGTTTGATTTCGCGTTTATCTTTTTGAACGTACAGTTAATTTTGCGATACATTTGATTTCTTAAACGTACAAAAATATATTGAAGTAAACTTATGAACAGACCCGTGTTGTGTTGCGATGATGTTTGTTTAATTGAGAAGATTCTATTTTTTCGCTGACCATATTATTATGTGTGAAATAAATCTGTCGGGATTGATATATATATATATATCAATTTCTATAGATTTATACTTTTTGGAAATATAAATTGTTGAACTGAAGTTTTACTAAAAAATAATTGGCTTTTCATCATCTTAACGCAGACATATTCTCAACATTATGCGGATAAAACAAGGGTTTTGGATGTTGCGCGCAAAACTAAACAAAGAAGTAAAAGAAAAAACAAACAAAAATTATCAAAATTGTTTATCTGCGCCTTTTTGTGGTAATGATTTTTCAGATGAATCTGAAACGAATGAAAATTGTCTTTCGTCGTTATAAAACTTTGTTTTTTTTATCAATGATTTACTCATGTGATTAATTTTGGTGGCGTAAAGTAAACTTCATTTTCGAATGTAAAATTGTAAGCAAAAAATGAGCTTTTGAACCATCACGTTACAAACCGAAAATAGTTTTTTGCAATTGCAGGATTTCAAATATAAGCCCATTTTTTCAGTATTGCGCATGTCAAAACTAAAAAAAAAAAACAATTTTTTTTAATTTTCTCTTCTGTCTCAAAAACAGAATGGATTTTATATTCCTATTCAGTAATAAAAATCCAATTCGATACCCAAAATCTTGCAGTTTTATTAATCCGAGTTAGCAAACTTTATATCTCATTTATTTTAATTTAAATATTAAATATATTACATTGACTGTTTTAATCATATATAAATATATTATTTTATTCATACATTATGAAACTAATTAATTTATTATTCATTATTATATTTTTTTCATATACAATGATAATATAGAAATATAAGCAAAATAAGAAAAATTAGCATTTTCTATTTATGATTAGATATTTTTGGAAGATGTTGATTTTATAAATATAATATTTTAATTTGCTTTTTAGGTCTTCAAAATAATTATTATTAAACATAAATTTAATAAATCGGATGTATAGATTAAAGTTTTTTTCAAGTTAAAATAATATATTTAATAATTTATAGAGGAAGCTGATTACGTAGGTTTAATGTAAAATTAGTTTCCACTTTATAATTCATAAATTCTGATGTTTTAAATATATATATATATATATATATATATATATATATGTATAGACATCAAATTTTATCATGTCAAGATTTTCCGATAGTTTCTTATATTTTCGTCAGAACTTGTGATGTTTTCTGACATTTCCTGATATTTTCATTCAACCTACTTGAAGTTCAAGAGTTGTGATAGGAATATAAAATAGAAAAGCGTTATACGTTGAATAAGGAGAGAGAAGGAGATATATAGAGAGAAAAAAGCCCGGATTCAGTATAACATTTTTCATATTATACATTTGGTATTTATTTTCGCTCCTATTCGATTTTTAAAGACACATTGTAAAGAAATGGCTACGTTTTAAAGGGGACAGATTTGTTTAAATCAAACAAATTTTTACATCGCACTTTTAATTTGTCTTTCTTTTAGTTGCGTATGGTTCATTTTAATAACATTTTTTTGTTAAATAAATCAATAATCAACAATTTATTAATTAAATGAATAAATAATATATAATACATTGACATTGAATATAAATTTCATTTTCATGTTAGTTAATTTAAATTCTTTTAATTTTACATTATTAATATAATTTATATACACAGCTAATACAATTTACTGATTTTAATATAATTACATTTCGACTTTAATTTAATTCCAAATATAATAAATACTACGTCCAAATTTTCACAATTACAATAAAATAAATTAAACTTATTTAAAACAAAAGACTTCTCTCTAAATTCGAATAATAGTATATTGCATATCAAGGAAGACAAAACCAGAAATTCGCTTCCTCGAATGAAAAGTGCGTTTTTCATGGCTGAGTAACGAAAATAATATTTTGAGTTGTCATTAATTAAAAAAATGACATTTTTTCAATTTCAAAATGTAAAAATAAGCGTCAAGATACATGTAAAATTATCATTTTCAGGATTAATTTTTTTGGACGTTATCACCTAAGTTAAAACACAACCATATTATAATAAAATTGGAAAAACGTTAAATGACGAAAGCGAACAAATTGTCTACCTGTTTGCAACTTTATTAGATCAGTTTGGTAAAATGATATACGTATAGGCGACATTATATGCGTGCAATCTAATTTCGATTACAATTAAAATCATAATTCAAATCATTGAACCATTGAGTATTTACGTGTACTTGATTACACATCGAACAAGGGGAATACAGGTGTATGTATGTGTATGAACATAATTTTGTGCGTATAATAACGGTATTCGCACTTGCAGTCTATATTTGCAAAAGGTTATTCGGGTTTGTCATATATACATATATATATATATTAGGGTGGCCGATAAAAAATTTTTTTTCAGGTAAGTATTTCTAATGGTGCCTCAAGTAAAAAAAAAGATTGACATATGTAATAAGGCTTGGTTATAGTGAATAAACATGCCTTTAGCCTTATCATTAAAAAAATGCATTTTTAAAGTATTTCACTAAAAATATTAATTTTTGTCCTGATAAGTTGCTGGAATCATTCAGATATTTTTTAACATGATTATAGTTAATTTATACACTGAGGCAAATATTATAATGGCGTATTCGCTAAGCATCCAGTACAATTCTTTTGAATGTTTTGTTCTGGAAATTGTGGAATGCGTGTTCACAAACTTCAACATTCATATAAAATAATAATGTTAAGCAGAATACGTGTTCATAAAGTACATTTTTTTAAAATAATAATGTTTCACTGGAACGCGTGTTCAGACAAATTTTTCGTATGTTGATTTTTAACCGAAGTCATACGTTTTTGACTGAATACACTATAACATGAAAATGTGACGAAAAAATGTTCCTTCACTTTTCGTTAAATGCGACTTTTCTTCTGTCCGTTTAAAACAATATTGGTGTATTCGGCCAAAAACGTATGACTTAGGTTAAAAATTAACATA
>JABFPJ010003263.1:0-16624 GCA_022817425.1 Gryon sp. ZL-2020 | reverse complement strand
AAAAAAAAAAAAAAAAAAAGAACAAAGCAAACTTATCTCGCATTTACATTCATCGTTTATCAGTATATGACATAACGCAAAATTCTACGAATCACCGAAACGATATATTAATAAAATTTCGCGTGTTTCTGGCTTGCGCAAGAGGCGTTTTCGTCAATGAAAGATTGGTCTCCAGCAGCGTCGACTGTCTTTCAAGGCCGGAAAATATTTGATCCATTTCAATTTGAAATGCTTATAAAAATAAACAAAAGAGTAATTCTGGACGGATTAAAGTTTAAAAAAGTCACAGTTAAACAATGACGAAGAGCATTGTCAGAGAAAGAGAGAGAGAGAAAAAAAAATAAAATTTCACGACTCCGCGTGCTAATTGACGAATCATCGAGTTCGATTGCGTAACATGTGAGAACGCTATTGCGTTTCAGGACGGAGCGTCGCCGATTGCGTCGCGCATTTTTGATACTTTGTTTATGTCCGGATCGTTTTACCTTTAACCCGTCACATAATACACGAGAGATAAGCGAATACGCCGCTAATAAAGAAAAATGATGAAAATTGCGTTGATTGGTCAATGCAAAAGGGCCAAAGTTTGATACATCAAACGGTACTCGCGACTCACCCGAGCCAATTTTGACGAGTCCGTTGTGTTGAATAAATATCGTGTCGCATGTTAGATTTCCATGGATAATAGGCGGCGAACAGGAATGCAAGTAACTGCAAAATAAACCAATATTAAAATTACACATGTTAATCTGTAATGCGACTAGAAATATATTGCATTTTAAATGATAATACATTTGCTTTTTTAAATTGATTATATAAAATTATATATATACATTTTTTTAATATATTTCACCTGATGTAAATAATCGAATACGACTTTTAATAAAACGTAAAACAAAACTGCATTTTTATTCCGAAATTTGTTTAATTACAAATTCAAACGCATGGCAGAAAAGTTTCAAATTTGCATTTTGTAATATGAAATTGTATATTTTGAAGTATATAATTCCATTGAATTTTGCATAAGTAATGTTCAATAAAAAGTCGCCTGCTAATTAATCAACATTGTAATCAATCTTACTTTTATTCAAATGCAGCCAATTTTGCATGACAAAGATTATATCTCAAATGTGAAACTACGTTGTATCAAGATTTCATGCGATACAATTTTTTGCTTAATAAGTTTAGTTTTGAAATTGAATAATCATGTAGTTTGTCGTGGAAAATATTAATCTTAAACAAATGAATTCTGCGAAACAAACTGTTAATTTATAAATATTCTCAAGACTCAATTTTTGATGACCAATTAAAAGATTTGAAGATTAATCATTCGTTGCGGAATCAAAGTCAGGGAGCTTTATTTGCGTATTAATGGATTGTAATTTGACGTAATGCGATTTAATTTAATCGCCATGTTGAAAATTGCACACTCAATTTAACAAATTCAAGAAACGAATTGTTGCGTTTTACTAAGGCTCATCAAGATAATGAGCGGAAATTAATTCAAAATTGTATTCATTTAATTAAATTGTGTATTTGTTGAATAATAAAAAAAACGTAATAAGTCATACAATTAAGGAAACGCCCATTTTATATTACATTGTTTTTTCAGTAGCAAAACTTGTCATTAAATAAAAACGAGAGAAAATAATGACTTTCTTAGTCTTTTTTATTTTTCTTGTAATATTTTTTGGGTTATTTTAAACTTACATCCACTTGTGTGTATGTACAAAACATTGAGTATTGCAATGTTAAATAAGAAAAAAAAAGAGAAAAGAAACGAATATATAATACAAAGTATATATTTCAAAAGCAAAAGCAGACTTATATTTCGTTATGACTTTTCAATGTTCGACCGACTTTTCGACACGTGTAATGATTTTTGAATCAGCAGACAGCAACCGTATTACATTATATGATTCACATTTTCAATTACAAAAGATTATATTTGCAAAGGTCAAATGTTAAGTGTTACCCATTAATAAAATTATTCATAAAATACTGATAAAGTCAGTAGGAAGACAAGCTGTAAAAACATTCTTTGAAATTCGATATGACTTAATTAGGACGATTATGATGCTTCAAGTTCCTTTAAACGGCGAAATATTGAAAACGCAGATGCAGAAAAAAAGATATGTTGATATTAAACGTGAAATAATAAGAATTACATCATTTGAATCTATTATCTAATGACATTATTATGAAAAGTACATTCGATTAACATCACTTGTGAATTAAATACTCGTTATAATCGTGACGTATTTCATTACATTCATTAAAGCAAATATTTGTACGTAAATTGTCAATACAAAACGTGAATACAGTAATACAATTGCAATTTTAAACATTGTGTAATAATTCTCACGAAAATGTAATCTTTTATTGAAATTGTGTATTGAATTATATCTTATTATATCGTATCCTTGAGAAAAGCCAATATTACATTCTATATTGAGTTGAAAAGTTTAATTAAAAATCAATCTTCATCGTTTTAGCCAATCAGGTACAGATGTAAAAACAAATTTATCATGCAACAAAAAATCTCAAGTTTCTGCAAGATAAATCATAAGTTTTACCAGATAAATTTTTTCGTTACACTGACTTTTGTTTGAACAAATAATTGTACAAAAGAACTCTTATAAATTAACTAATACATTGTTTTATAACTTACTCATTACTCAATAAATTAACAAATCCTTAATATATTTATAATATATATTTAAATTAGGAATATATTGTAATGCCATAAAGGTAAATTTGGAGCATTTTTTAAATATATTAAGAATATGTTATGAACATATTAAGAATATATTCGCAATATATTTTTCGTTTTGTTAAGGTCATTAAAATGTATTAATAAAATTGAATGACAAACCTTATTTGAAAAATACTTCAAATAAAGAAAATGTAATTTCAAGTATGCATTCAAAAAAAAGTAAAAGAACGGAAGAAGAAAGTATTTAAACAGATGATTTGCTGAAAATACCTTAACGCCGAGAGAATTTGCGTGCACCATCGTTTCCACGATTGAAGAGGCAATTTTTTCACATTACGTTTCGTTCGTTTTAGGAACTGTTTTAAGGATCCAGAAGACATGTATTCGGTTATAAATATAACCTGCGAAAGCAAAGGGAGGCATGTAACGGACGCATTCAACATTATAATGTATTGCACAAGTTGAAATCTCAACAAAAGATCAAACGCCGTGACTCACCCGTGGCTTATCATTGTGGGTGTCTGTCCAATACCTATGAAACTTGACTATGTTCGGATGCTCCAGCTGCGTTAAATTCTCAAACACCAGCTGGATTTTTTCCTCTTGAGCTTTAAAGTTCTTGCGTTCGGAAAATTGTACTTCGTTCCAAACTACCTCCACACCTTCCTCCGTGTCCATCGCGAGGTACGCGCAATCGATGCCAGGAACATCTTGTTGCTCCACCTGTTGTCATTTCAAATATTATTTAGTTATACAATTTTGCAAACATACATTTTTACATACATTTAATTACATTTCAACGATATGAAATGCAGTTTTCTGTTCCAATTCAAGGTTGTTGCGCTTTATGAATATTCACATTTTCTGATTTTTTTTCAGGTTTTCCAGACTAAAATATGATTTTTTCAGGGGAAAAAAAGTGAATACATACATTTTACATGGATAAAACCCCAGCAAAATGAAAAGTATATTGCGAATATTTTTCGTTTTGCTAGGAAAATATATAATTCAAACTAAATCTGAAAAAATGCAGGAATAGTTCTAAATTTCTCTGATTTTCCAGAAAACAAAATTTACTGACTATTCCAGGTTTTGCATGTGCGCAACAACTCTGCAATTTGTGGATGCAAAATCAAATATTTTATAATTTATTTGAATTAGAAATCTAAAAGTGTAAATAACAAACTACATTTCATATAAATTAAACCAAACTGAATTAGCAAATTGATATTGATTGAACTGCCTCGAACTAAATTGATAAAAAGGCTATTTTTATTCATTAAATGTAATTATGCGCAAAGTTCTTATGGTGGTAGAAAATATTGACGTATGGTTTAGAATTGGTGAAAATCGCAAGCGGAGAAATGCTGAAAATGAAAGACCAGTCATTAATGCTGATTCTATAAATAAAAGAGACGCTCCAATTTCTTCAAGCGACAAAGTGCGAACGTTTACGGCAAAAACCAAAAAAAAGCGTTCCGCGCCCGACAATTAAGGAGTTATTTTCGGGGGTTTCTATCTAGACGACGCAGTAATGAACCGTTTGAAAGCCATTCGAAACAATGTCGTGCATGCCTCGGTGTCATTGCTGACTACATGGATGTGACCTTGTCAAGAATTTAAAGAGGGGAAACGAAACTGCCGAAGAATAGGGCACATTATTATTACGCTTATTATGTGGTATAGAGCAATAAAGTGTACGAGAGACTCATGGTCCGATGCTTTTATGTACCATATAGAAACTTAGGCATCTGTGCTATCTCGACTTTATATATATATATCTATATTATATATCATTGTTCCGGATTAAGAGAAGGATATCCTATAATTTTTCCGCAACTTTTCCACACGCTAAATAAAAGTCTAATCAAAATGATTGTAATTTTTGGTAAAAATTACTATACAATTTATGAATCTGAAGTCAACTCAACTCTATGTAGAAAATTAATAATTTTCTTTCATAATAATAATAAAAAAATTTTAATTATTATATTTTAATGTAACAAATTAGTACATTATACTACAAAAAAATTATGTAACAGAACTATTTTTATCACGTGATTTAATAAAAACTAGAATGTAATATAAACATTTGTACTATACCATATTACATTTTTATGTTATTCTACTACAATAATTTCGAGTTATCCTCAGATTCATACATGGTATACTAATTTTTATTAGACTTTTATTTAGTGAGCCTTGGAATCTGAATATGTTTGACAAAAACCTTTAAATACATTACGATGAGCTAATTTTTACGAGAGAAACTGATTTAACAATGAATACATAAACATTTTGCAATTACGATGCTTACATTAATAATAAATAATTAATTTCGAAGAAACATAATAAATTTCAAACGCAGATATTTTATGATACTGAATTGTATAATTTGTAAAATTATATTTCTAAGAATATTAATGAATTTTAAGATGTTATTGTTCAATGTTAGTAAATTTCGTATTTATCTTCATTAAAAGAGAAAGATTAATCAATGTTAAAAGTTTTACATTAGAATGATATAAGTGTTTTTCGTAAAATTTGTCTATTACATAAACATTGTATCTGAACGGTACATTTCATGTATTAAATGTAACATGAAAATAAATTAATTTGTCAGATGAAAATTATTTGTTCGCTGTTATTCGTGACGGAAATTAAAAGATTACAATTCTTTTGGTTTTTATTATAACAATGTTACTAATTTTTATTTTATTTATAACTTCGTTTTAATGCAAAAATGAAAACGGCAGTAAATTGTAAGAACTTTCGAGTAAAATACATTGTTGAAAAAATGTCCTATATTTGAGCTATTTAAAGTAAACTTGTAGAAACTATAAATCAATCTAATTTCGTGTGGTTGCAAAATTATATTTGTCGACTTTTGTTTTCATTTTCACTTCACTATCATGAATCTTCAATTTTATTATCAGAAAAAATGAACGGAAGAGTATAAAAAATGCAAAAATTTTTTCATTTTTGTTGTGAGCTTGAATAAAATATTCTTTGCATACTCCGTATATATATAGATAAAATATTATATTATCACAAAGAACAGGTATGACCTTTTTCATTAGCATTCAGAACGCAATTATTATTTGTACAAATGTCTCTACTTCCGCTTTGCTTAAAATATTTAGTGGAATTTATGATCGTAGAATAAATTTTCATGATTAATATGTCAATCAAAATATAACTATTAATTTTAATTTTTTAAACAAACATCTTTAAATAATTGTACTTAAATAACTGTTTAATTTATTTTTACATAAAAAGAGCTCATTTTGTTAAATTACGAAAACATTGTTATTTATGACTCTAATTATTATAATTATTTTCAATTCACTAAAGAGTGTACACATTTAAACTTTTGATATTTTTCAATAAAAACTGTCTTTCTCAAACTTTTGAACGACTTAACAAATTAAATTACAATTCGAAGAGATTATAAAACTTGTTTCCAACTTTTAACTCATCTATGTCTGAAAATCAATTTAAGTAATCTCAGAACTGCATTAGACATTATGCATATTTTGAACAATAAATTCAAATAAATTGAAAATAGATTTTCCATTAAACTTGTAACATTATCATAGAATAAGCAATCATACATTTAAATAATAATATTTAATATAAATATCAGATAACTTAATAAGAATGTCAATATATTCAAACATATTCAAATGTATGGTTACAATGTTATAATCATTTAATTCAATTTATAAAACATAATGTTTAACGAGAACTTTGCATATTACGATATGAATATTTTCCACATGTAAAATACACGATATCAATATTAAATGAATCCTCAACAGTAAAGTATAAATTGTGTAATATATTACTTTGCTTCAAACTTCTAAGTACATCTTAATTAAATAAGCATTAGACCAGAACGTTATTAGTGATAAAGTAGATCACTTTAACATTTTCATTAAAACATCTTTTTTTTTTTGTTGCAGACAGTACTTTTATATCTTTAAAAGTTTTTCTTATTTAATGCATTAAGATAATTAACGCTTTATCATATATATTACTGAAGTTTGCGGAAGCATTATGAAATGCACTTTTATATTATCATTGTAAAATAATTTCAATTTATAAAAATGAGTATAAGAAAACTAATATAAAAGTAATACAATAAAATTATTCTCTAATTTTTAAGATATAAAAAATATTATTTATATAATAAACAAATCTTCTGTATGAAGCGTTGTTTCTATGCCAAGTCCGTGAAAAATGTTTAACAATTTGAAAGATTAATATCATAATTCTTGTCAAATTTACAAAAGTATACATTAATTTCAAATCATATTTTATACAACATAATCATGCACTTGTTCAGAATGTTAGCTCAAACATTTCTTGTCACATTAGCACAACAAAATGTTCTTTGAAAGATATTAATACACTTTTTATCAAACGCCAAGATAAATTACATTATTTTTCATACAACGATAAAAATTATAATACATCGTAATTACAAGTAATCTCAAATACGACCACTTCTTCCTTTTTTTGGTATACAAATAAATTTGACTGCATTACATAATATCGATAAGACATGTAATTTATCTCTTTTTTAGTTAATCATTCAAATGTATTAATTAATAATAATTATTATTAATATACAAATATAATAATTACATATGATATAATATATATTATATAATATAATTGTATATAATATAATATCGATACGTCTAATGAAGAAAGAGGTATTTCAATTTATCTGTGAAAAAAGTTACATTTCAAAATGCACAATGGAAAATGATATGTATAATTATGAAATGTAACCTTTTTCATATATAGATTGAAATATTTCCTTCTTCGTTAAACGTATCGATATAATAATATAATAATTATAATTAATATATATAATTAATTAATTAATTGATTTATTATTATTTATATATATTCTTTTCCTTTCAATGCAATTTCAAAAGTTAACACCTATATATACGAAAGTCGAGATTCGCATTGTGATGGTAAAGTATATTCTAAACTGTGCCACGAGGAAGATTCAGTCGGTTGTTTTGGGCGTAATCGTGCGATTCATATGCGACGACTGTCTCAGAAAATATGACATCACGAAGCCGCTTAATGAGACATGATGCGAAGGAGGCGACGACGATTTGCCTAAGTCCGGAAGTGACGCACGTTGCAAAATCGTCGTCGAAATATCGTGCTTGGATTTTCTTTATTTGTGTTCTGCTTTCTCTCCCCGAGGCGTTGAATTAGTCAGTCGACAGAGTCGATTGAACTTCATCCCGCGACAAAGTCACACACGTTACCTCCGCTGTCGTGTCTGCGTTGTTTTCATCAGCGATTGTCATTCTGTTGACATAAACCTGCAAGATGTTTAAAAACATTGTTTTAACAAATGATGGAAAAACATTCACGCGCAGGCGCAGTCACTTTTTTGGAGATCACAATTTTGGAGCGAGTCAACGCATTTACACGCCGGGCGAAAAACACTTTACATGTCGCTTTTCTATAAATAGCTCGCTAAATGTTCCAAGACGAGTTTGAACGGCATTCAGAAAGATTTTCAATGAGCGACAACTTATTAGCCAAATTTTCACATATTTTTAGCGTTTTAATGCCTCGGCTATATTTGCAAGAACTGATCGCGCGTGTTGATTGTTGATTAACTTGTTTCTTCTCGCCTTTTTCTTTTTTTTCTTAATTATTGATTGATTTTTTTGTTATACAATAATAACAGTAATGTAATAAATAATAATAGTTTTTATCATATCAATGACCAAGTATCTGAGAAAAGCATTCTCCTTTAAAACTGAAATTATTGAAAAATCGATGACATTCTTTTTATAATTGATAAAAAAAAGTGGACAGTAAAAAAGTATGAACAATTAATATCGTATTGGAAACAGTAACATATTTTTGTGGTTTAAAGGCAAAAACAATTAACTTCATTCAAATTTATATCCAAAAATCGAATTTAAAAAGATTGTAAAATTATCTTATAATTAAAAAAAATAATAACTATATTTTTCTCATACGTTTATCAAAAACATATTTTCTTTCCTCAAAAGTGGGACGAAGGACAAAGTATTTTCATCCCTTAAAGAACGTAATGGAAAATTACTTTCTCTCCCTAGGGAGAGAAAGTGCTACTTTCATCCCACTTTTTGGGGTAGAAAAGATCTTTTTGATGCATTTTTAAGAAAAAATATCATCCGCAACGAGGGAAAAATTGCCGATTCGACTCGTCTAGAATCGGCATCTCTCTAGTTGCAAAATATACTATAAATTAGTTTCATTTTAGTAATATCGTTGTTAATATAAATTTGGAGTAGTTATAAATAACAGTACAAAGTCAAAAAAAATTGAAAAAATACAAAAAATGGAGTTACCTGTTTTTGTCTTCTTGCCACCGATTTATAAAAGTATGTAAAGAGAAAAAAAAGCGGAAGCTTAGAATTCTTGAAACAAATACATGTTTGTCTGCGAAGGATTCCTACAAATAAAATACAACATTTTCTAAGAAAACTGTTTGAATAGTAAAGTATGCGCGCTAAGTGGGATACTTTGGCGTCGAAATAAAAATATAAATGAATGTGCCGGTGAACTTGGAAGTTTTACAGGATTCAAGCGAAGTGGCGTTTTATTAATGAATAACTTTGTGCAAGTTTTGTTAAAAATACCGTTGATTAAACGTAGAAAAAGACAGAACAAGAAAACAGTTTGGATGATCGAACTCTTCCTGCTTCGCGATTCCTGATTCCGTGAGAGTTTTGCCGCTTCGCTTAGAGCATTTATTATTTAATCGGGCATATAATAATGCCGAGGCGCCGTGTGTTGGCTGATTTCAAAGACATTTAAATATAAATTTACGCTTTCAAGCGAGACAAACATATAAATTACGCGAAAAAATAGAAGCGCCTGGTAACACTTATCTAATTAGAATAACGTTATTGATTTATAAATATAAATTGTTCAACGGTATTGCGGGCCTTGGTTGCTATATAAACGTTGCTTCAATGCATCTCGTGGACAATGATATAATACTTAATCGTATAATATAATATAATGCGAAGTTTATAATATAATGTAACATTATGAACGCTTACTTTTACGCTTTTATTACATATTGACTCGATCGCTCGGACACTTTTAACTTAAATTGCATTTAAAAATGATTGAAATGACTTTATAATTACATTAATAAATTATCGCTGTTATAACATAATTTTAAGATACAAAGTCATTAGAAATGAAACATTAATTTATTCAGCAATTTTGTTCCACTTCAGTTAAATATTTTTATTTATGTTTATATCTAATAGACTATAATTATTTATGTTTGAAATTGCACGCACAAGTTTTTAATTATGATGAATTCACATCATTAAATTAATATTATTACATTGTAAACAAATTATTTGTAAGTAAACAGAAATGTTTAAAATAAGTTGTTGATTCTGATCGCTTTCATTGCGTCAATTATTTATTTTAAGACTGGAAGTTTGATTTTTTTTCCGACTTTTAATTTTACTCCAAGCATTTGGAATAGTAAATAATAATCGCTAAATTTGTAACATTTAAATTTGAACTCAAGACCTATCATGCTTAGTACGTCAATGTCTTAAATACAATATATATACAATATCAACGCACGACTTAGAAAAGTACTTTTAACTTAACAACAATATTTCGTTACTTTGTTTCGCAAAGTTTAATTCAATCATTATATAATCATTTTTCGGAGCAACTTATATAAATTTGATTGGAAATTGGAATTGCGTTGTGTCAAAATGTATGTCAACGTATCAATATATTATATTAAGTGTAGAAAAAACAATAAGTTAGTAGTAATTCATATACTGATTTAATAGCTGTCAGTGTTGGTGCTTTTTATTCAATTCAATTCAATAAAAGCCATCGTTCTGAGAACGACATATCAGTGAAATAAATGTGACTCAAAGAATTAGAAATTATCGTGCGTAATTACAGCGTTAAGGTGTGTCATTGATTTTTGGACAAATTTTACTCAATCCCATTTTTCCATTATAAATTAACGAAAAGAAAGAAAGAAATGAATTTGTTTATTGTTACAACATTGACATTATAAGTTTACACAATTGTGTAATTTACATTATTTTTCTTTTACATTTTCTACATCACTTTGTCAAGTTCTTTAATGTTGCAGAAAAACAACATATGTCACTTTTTAATAACAAAAGAAAAAACATGACAACAAAAAGCAAAAATGAAATCTTTGTCTAAAGTCAGTTAACAGTTGCTAAGATGCTGTTTCTATATTGGCAAAGCTTGAATTCAGTTGTTACGATTCGGACAAATGTGACAGACGAAAGTCCAAAACATATGTTCCAACAAAACGCAAAAAGACAACAAAAAAGGTTCCAAAGAGAAGGATCAACTCTGACATCCAAACAAACACGTTGTTTGTTTCGTCGGCAAAACGAGATCATCCAACATTTCCATCCTCGTTCAGCTGTCTTTCTTCATCTCACTTGCTCATTGTCGAACAATGAGAATGTTCTTCATTGTCGTCGTCGTTGTCTATGCTCAAAAAAGCCGGTAACAAGAAACGCTTTTGACAATAAAGTTTCCACAGTTCGTTCTTCTTACGATCGCAAAATGCCATTCGTCGAAACATTTCTAACCTAAAAATGGACTCTCCAGCAGTGATTATACGAGTCCATTTACGAGCACAAGTGTGCAATCGAAATGATAAAAAAAGAAACTTGTTACAAAAATTTCGCCATCTTTAACCTTAAATCGTTGCAAGTTGAACCCGGCTGCCAAAACAAAGCCGATCGGCGCTAATTGGCGTTCCGCGCGCGGCCGAAGGTCAATGTCAGTGACACCTGTGCTCGGAGACGAGCGGCCGAAGAGTGTCGTGACACATTTTGAGGTTAATTCCGAAAATCAACGACGAGAAATGTCCAATTCGGAGCAAAACTGTCGACAAGAAACAACATTTGCTCACAACTTGGGTGCGACGTGACTTTTCTCGTCCACCTCATTGGGCTTGTGTGTGCCGGGTAATGTACTTGACAACAATGCAAAATGCGTAAACAATGTTTAACGAATGGAAGTTAATTGTTTGAAGCGAAATATAATTTCAATGATATTTGTATACAATGAAGCAAAAGCTTTTTGGAAATTGTACCTCCTCGCGTCGTTTGAGCCACCGCCCGCAGGGGCTCTCCTCCAAGATCTCGCTTTCATCCTCGGAATCCTCACCACTTTCCCGCGGCGACTTGTGCTCTAGGTCGGCGCTGGAGCGACTCCCGGGCATCACACACGCGCGCGCTTCTAGAATGCTTGCTCGACCGAAAAATCCGCGCCGCGCTCGGCCGTACTCGGCATTTGCTCACTTTTTTGCAACTTATAACTATCCTCTGACTTTTGACTCAAACGTCGTCGTCATCGAACACCGCTTTCTTTTTTCTTTCTCAAACTTGTTTCAATCAACTTTTTCTTCTTCTTCTTCTTCGTTTTTTTTCTTTTTCTTTTTTTCAAAGAAGATAAAGGACTCGTTGGCACCAATCGTCGTTCTGACACATGCGGCTCTTCTTCCTTTGCCTCTCTTGTGATGATCTTTTTTAACACCGAGCGGCTTTACGCCAAGCGGGGACACACTGCGCTCGCTTGTGCTCAGACCGCGAGCGCTCGTACGCACATCGCGCGCACCCACGCTCCAATTTTCGCACTGTCAAAAGCAACCGCACGACTTACGAGCGACAAAATTGCAATGCCACACGCAATCTGACACTCATTTTCACGATTTTGCCTCTTTGCTCACGCTCGCGCAACGAGACACGGGGGGCTCTTCTTCGGCACTCGCAGTCGACGCGATGAGCAATCGCGCACACCACCAACCACACTTCCCCAGCGCACAGAGCGCTCCGGCATAACAACGCCGCGACATCTCGCGGATTACGCGCGCAAGGCCCGGCTTTGCTGCACACATGACAACAGGCAACTCAGTTTACTTGATCCTTTTTTTTTTCTTCTTTTTCTTTTATTTCGTTTTCTTATTTTGATTTGTAATTTATGAGATTTGGGGATTCACGATCGATGACTCAAACGTGTGAATCAACAATATTTTGTACTTTATTGCTTTTTTAATTTGTTGTTTAATTATTATGTATTAGCTTTGGGATTATGATTGGGAATTTAACTTTTGAGATTATGATTGGGAATTAAAATTTTGTATACAAATATTTTACACTTTTTTAAGTAAAATGTACTACAAATTGTAATACACAATTTCTTAGATAAAATTTACATTTTTCAGATACTCTTATTCATCTAACTAAAAATTTAAAAAATGTGTACCTTTTTTATTATATATTTTTATAAAAAGTATAAAAACATATATTTTGTCAAAAGAAATCCTAAGAAAAGTTGTTTCATGATAATCATATTTTAATTCAATTTAACATTTTCGACAATTTCGTTTGTGGATATTGCAATTTTTAAAACAATAAACAATTTTACAAACAGAAAAAACAAATAAACTATTAAAATAATAATTAAAAGAGTCAAAATGTACTTAAATTATAATATAATAGTAAAGCTGCTAATATTTAAATACTCCGAAATATAAGTAACATTTTATTACGCAATTTGAAATTATTGTTTAATGATAAACAACAATAATAACAACATTTATTACTGTTTTGGAAAATATTGTGGAATGAATTTATTGTTTCATTAAATATACGTTATTATTATATAATATTAAATGTCCCATAAATCAATTTGATTAAGATATCTGTACTCCTATACGTATTATATTTATATCAGCGAAACTACAACTTATCGTTTGAAACTTGTATTTCGTATGTGATATTTATTATAAACATATCTGTACGATAACCAAACGGTGTCAAAATCTGGTCTTTGTGATTTTTTTTTTATTTTCATCAAATCAAATGAACATTTACAAACAGATTAAAACTAAAGTTCAGTTACCGATAAACGTAAATTAATTTGGCTTTCCTGGAAATGATATTGCTATTTATAATTTTTAACGACGGATATTAAAATTAGATAAAACAGAATGTAAAGAAATTAATTATACATGTTTTAGGCGCAAAAAAGTTCTTCCTTTCCAAATTTAATCCGACAGTTTATTTATTTCAAATTTTTTATTTTGTATTTCAATTCTTCATTTTTTTTATTGAAATAATAAAATGAACTTGATCTATTAGACAAATAGCATTGAATGTTCTTTTGTTAATCAAAGATAAACGTGTTTTATATCAAAATTGTCGTCAAAGAACAAAATGGAATGCGGAAATGAAGTGACATTGACACTTTTTATGTAAAAAACAACATATAAATTCATTCATTTTCAGTTAATATTACAGTTTTTCCCCGTTTTCTTACAATTTTATTTTTAATTAAGTGAAAGTGTCTTTTTCTCCTCCTGAAAGAATCTAATAAATCTCGTCACAATATATGATGACATTATGATTAATTATTTGATTCTTAATTTTAACAGTAAATTTAAATATATGATCAAAACACTTTTTTTTAATATAAAAAATAAATATTAATATTAAAGAAATATTTGTAATAGTAATCAATATTGTTTGTTTTATTTACTCAAGTTATAAAGCCATCTGTTTTTCCCATAATTATATGTAAAGACAAATGACGTTGCATTTTCAAACGGACAACAATAAGTTAGTGAAATCGATAAACTCTTAATGAAAGTTTTTTTAAGGATGGTCAGTGTCAAATAGTGTATTTTTCATCAAAATATAAAATAATAATAATAATAATAATAATAATTTAAAAAACCTTAGTATTTATATCTAACTTTAATAATGCTTTAAATTAAAGATTATCAATGTGACCATCTAAAAAGTCTTTATCCCTATTTTTTTGGGAATATAAGTAAGTATTAAGATTATTCAAATGTTTACTTAAAATGTTAATCTATTCATTAATTAATTTATTCACTTTTTCAGTCGTATTTGTCCATCAAGTGCTTCAGCTTTGGCGCATATTTATACTATAGCACAAATGGTGTCTAAAAATAATTCGAGCAAAAAATATTGTTTCAAAAGTTCATATTGATGAAATACCGATCCAGAGTCTGTAAACAACAGATGTTGCAACTAGATGTTGCAAATGGAAATGTCTTTGTTACTTTGGAGTCATTGTGACTCTACAATCCAGATCATTACTTTACTTCTCCTTATTGTTGACATTCTAAAGATTCCAATTCATTTTTCAAATGAAAAATTTCCTATCTATTCATTGCAAATTGTACAACCCGAGTATGGATTATTTTAAACAAGTAAAAATAATACTTTGATATACCCAGTGAACCAAGTGTGGGATTCATAATACAGTCAAATACTTTGGATTTGAAATTGGTCAATGCTTTGTAAACTGTTAAAACTATTGGAAATAAAAGTCAATTTATTATCAATTATGTTGATCAAAATTGTAGACATAGAACCAGTCAAATATTAGGCAATGATATGGGTCAAAGGTCTTTGACTAAATATAGACTAATAATTATATATTTAAATTTGACCACCAACGTATTATAACTTATATATTTATTGTAATAAATAATATAAGTGGTAAAACTTGGTTTAACTTAAAACGTGGAACTGACAGAATAATTAAAATAAAAATGCGTTAAAAAATAGAGTTAATAATAAATAACATTAATTATATTAATTATATATAATTATAATATACTTTAATAATTATAATAAATTAATAATACATAATTTCAATTTTAAATTTTAGTATCAAAAAAATTTCATTAAATTTTAAGTACAATATTATTCAATTAAATGTAACTAATACATTTTTGTAATTATTAAATTGATTTCTGTGTATAAGTAATCCTATTAAATTGTATTATGAAATAGCATGATAAAGAAATGTATAATATAAATCATTTTATTATTAAATTTACTTATACATTATTTATTTAACCTTATTTTACTTAATTAAATTCCTTTCAGAATACATCATGTATTTTTCAATATTTACTAACCAACGAATAACATTGTCCAAACATTGATTTAAAATTGAATCATTCAGAACCAAATCTTAAACGGTTTAATTGCGCGAACTTTACTTTTATATAGCAAATTAGTATAAACTCCAAATTCAACCAATTAACTTGTCAAATTTGATTCAAATATTATATTCAATGTCATAATTCTTAGACTTTGACCAATTGCTGAGTCAAAATAATCAATTACATTGACTTTATTTTGAATATAATTCTTGACTGCTTTTGGTTTATTGGGTATTTGCAAATTAGCGTAAAATTTGGTAAGACAAGTAAATCAATATGTTGGTTGTATGTATAGATAAGTTGAACTTGGCACCACATTCGAATCGTTTCTAAATATAGCTTTTATTTTGAACTTTTCCAGAAAAACGTCCCAACCAGTTTAATTGGTCTGACGCGAAAAGTCCCAGTTTTTGTAGACGCGGTAGCGATCAAGATTGAACGTCGAATAAGTCGTTTCTTAACGCATGCCTTTAATGGTATACTTGAATTAATCTAGAGGTGAATCACCCGACCTTGAAATAATCTCGCTTTCCTTGGATTCGTACTTCAGACATTACATTCTATATAGAGAAGAAAAGACCAATAAATACAAACAAACAAATACAAATACACATGGGATAAGCAAAAGTTGCTGATGATGTGATGTATTTTTAGGATTTACGGGACGGCGTTTGGATGGGCAACAAGAATGGCATTTACAGCGACCAACACCGGCGCGATTCGTATAATTCAAATTGATGCGCAGCTTCGTGACAATGCGTCCGAATGCAAATGGATTATCGCGTTTGTTTACATCCAAGTGCGCAGTTGTATTTTTTTTTTTTTTTTTTTTTTTTTTTTTTTTTTTTTTTTTG
>JABFPJ010003262.1:0-16629 GCA_022817425.1 Gryon sp. ZL-2020 | reverse complement strand
TATTCATACTTCGTTCGTCGATTGTTAGATATAGCAAGGTATATTTATCAAAAGAAGCTCTACGCATTGGAAATCTATAAATAACAACAGAAGAATTGTATAAGACGAAGAAAATTAAAATCATAATTTCCGGTTGAAAACAAAATTTGTTCGAAAAAATAGTTTTTAAGGCCAAATTTTTTATTTTTATTTTACTAATTTTATTTTTTTTTCTTTTTTTTTGTAAAATAAAAGTTTATATTTTTTGTATAAGTTTTTAAAACGCATTTTTGGAAATAAATATTTTTAGAAACTAACGAAAGTAACAACAAAATCTTAATTGATGTTTCTAAAGGATTTCTAAATAAAATAAAATTTAATTTAAAAAATTGTCAAAAATGGAGGGAAAACAAAATGCTTAAAAGGATAATTTGCTTATCTTTACAAATAAAATGGAGATACAAAAGGAAAGACCAAAAAAAAGTGGGAAAAATGTCTCGAAACGAAGTGGCTGATTTATACACAACGCGCGGAGAATGACTTTCGCAAGTGTTCATTTTAAACAATTTCCCAGGGCAAAAAAGCGCGTTCTTCTAACACGGCGAATCACACATATTGGTTGAGGAATGTTGTTGCAACAAACAGTCATGGCATTTTCGCTACGATGACAATTGAAATCACAATGTTTGCTTAGCAATTGTCGACGCTGCTAATTAGTTCAATGATATACGGAAAAGAGCTGGGAAATGCGATTGTTCACAAATCACCAGTTTCCAAGTATCAACCCTTAAAAAACGTTCAACTCGGAAAAGTCGCGGAAAATAGTTAATTTCGAAAAAAAAATGTTTTACTTATGAAATATTTTCATTTTTTCTTTTACAATAAATATTGAAATTATTTTTTTTTATAAAAAACGAAACAATTGTGTTTCGATTGTTCGCAATTTATTTTGCCTGTTGATTTTCATTTAGAGGCTTAACATTGTTTACCTAAAGCATAAAATTTAATGACAGTTATGAAAAAAATGTGCGTTAATAATATTTCCCAGTTTTACGCAACAAGATTGTTGCATTCGAGCATTCACACTTTCTTGGGTGTCTAGGCTTTTTATTCGCGTCCCCGGGAAACCGGTTCATTGGGCCAATTAGTTTAAACGACCAATTGACTGACAATTAAATATCGTCATTTCTTTTCGAAGCATTACAAAATTATCGGATCAATATTTTGTTGCACAAAGGTTTATAAACTTTCGACGAAAATCTTGATTCAAATAAAAAGAAAAAAACCTTTTTTCGCATTTTATTTTAATCCCAACGATACAAGCAATTAATATAAAGAATCAAAACAAATAAATGAAAGAAACAATCAAAACAAACAAAACAAATAAAGAATCAAAATAAACAACGAATGAAAACAAATAAATGAAACAAAAAACGAAACAAACAATGAATGAAAACAAATAAATGAAGCAAACATTCAAAACAAACGAACAATCAAAACAAAAAAATCAAAATACAAAATCAAAACAAACAACGAATGAAAACAAATAAACAAAATAAAGTAAAACAAAATAAACAAACTTTTCGATCAAAATGAATGGCAACAAATTTCTTTTCAACAAAAATTAATTTCTCGTTATATAACAAAAAAAAATTATTTATTGAATCAGTGAAAATAAAAAAGTATAACAAAATCCGCGAATCCATGAACTTAATGAGATTGTTTATTCATATTATTGCGCATAACAGTTAAATTTAATCATGTTCCTAATTGAAAAAAGTCTAATTGAAACAGCGTAATTACATATCTTAAAAGTGAATAACATGAAAATCACCCAAGGGCGTAAATATTGATAAGAAACGCAAATTATACACAAATGCGTATGTAAATGAGAAAAAGAAAAGAAAAAAGGCAGACAAGTGGAAAAAATGGAAACAATACTATTTTTAATTGACATGTTAGTTTAGATATGTAGGTATCGCAATATCTTCATGTGTGCAAAGAGAAGTCCGTTTTCGTTCAAAATAGCGCACTTTTTATCACCGCTGATATTCGATGGAATTCGCTATATTAGGATCTGGTATCATTCGATACATGACTTGAATTGCAATCAGCATTTACATTAAATTACAAATAGATATAAACAACAATAAAAAATTACTTTCGTCATTAAAAAAAAAACATTCTTTGAACGAAGTTGCTTTTGAAAGTCACTTATTTAATATTGTATAATTTTTTTCATATTCAATTTTCATTTTAAATATATTAAAAATTACAATTTATTTTATTACAAACTTAAAACTTAATTTTATGGGCATTATTTTGTGCAGTTTCAAATAAATAAATTGAAAAAATAACAATAACAAAACTTTATATAAAATAAACAAAAATAAAGTAGTTTTGAACTTATGACCCTTATTTTACTTTGTTCTCCATTCCCGTCATTATGACGCAATTTTGTGAGTTTTCCCGCGTAATTGGCGGCGCTGTCGTAATGGCGGTTCTTTTGAATGATGGAATTTTCTTTCATTTTAATCGTCGAACTTTTTTTGCCTTTCTTCGTTACTTAAATTGAATTATTAAATTAAATGATTGAAAAATAGTTAGAAAACAAAGTTGTAGTTAAATTAAATATAATTAAACATGTCACAAAAAAATTAATTGAAATACCGATTATTGTGGTCGATAATTTTATCCGATTACTAAATATAAATTCTTCGATATTTCTAATTATAATAATCAAATAAACAAACCAAGTTTATTTTGTTTGTTTTTTTTTTAATAAACTAAAATAAACTTAAATACTAATTATGTTTTAGAATTTGCTAACTGAAAAATCGGATTATGTACATTGAATAAGAAAATTGGAATAAATTTGTTTTGTTAAATTGGACTTTATTTAATTGCAATAACTAGTTAGCTACATTTTCGTGAATTTCGTGAAACTCAAATTTGCGTCAGTGTACGTAATTATTGAACCTTTAGCACATAAAAACACCGACACGTGATATACGCGGTTGGAGCGCGCAAGAATGCGCACGCCGTTGAAAACGTCGGCTTAATTGCGCGCGGCACTTAACGAACGCGCGTACGCACCTTTCCTTTCCATGCGGCTAATTTTCACTATGATGAGAAATAGAAAATAAGATCATGGTACTTGAATATATATATATATATAAAGTACATCAAAACTAAATTAGAAGAAAATTGAGACATTTTCTTTTGCATATCGAAAATTTGTTTCATGATTTATATCCACGAGAAATATTTGCGCGAAAATGATTGCTTGGATGTAATTTTGTAGTTTTTCGTTTTTTTTTTCTTTTTTTTTGATTTTGTTATTTTTAAAAAATATACTTTTTAAAAATAAGATAATGGCTAAAAATATATATTTAACATGAATCTACATCTAAAAACGACATTTTTTATATATTTTTCTTATTCATTTAACTATTTTTTTTTTAATAAGTGTACCCTTTTTATCATTTACAGTAAAAATATCATGAGTTTAATATTTCAATTACAATTATTTAAGAAACTAGACGGACAATTTTTGGATTTGACGTAAACATACTTAAACTTAAATTAAACATATATTTTTTTTGAAAAAAAAAAAAACCCTTTAAAAAGTCGCTGCATAATAGTTCTACCTTAAATAAAAATTTTTTTTATATTTCTTTCTATATTTTAAAACTTATTTAAATATATTTTATATTTTTTCTAATTTAAGAATCAAAAACCCATTTGTTTTATTTAAATTATTTATTATTTTATTATTATAAATTATTTCATTAAAAAGAATATTTCTTTCATTTTTTAACAATTAAAATAATTAAAATAAAATGCAACCTAATTTTTTATATGAAAACGAATAAAAAAAACTTGCGAAACTTTGAACAAAACAATGCGCAGTTTGACGGCGCGAAAAACCTTCAATTAATTCAAACGGTTAATTGTATGATATATTGAACGGCGCGTTTTGCGCGGAGAAAAGTTGGTGTTTTTTTTTTGTTTGTCGACGCAGAATTATGCGCATCAGAATCCAATTATACGTCGTTTTACGATCAACTTTTTGTAGTCATTCATATTTATAACGCGAAATGCATAAATTTCGCGGTCATTGTATGTTAATCGTTTAAAAGATATTTTATTAAAATCGCGATAAATGGGTTAACTTTGTTTATTTGAGGGACGGATTCAGAACGAGAGAAAGAGACCGGCGAATAAGGGGTTTTTGTTCGGACGAGGAAACTGCCGGAATAAGATGATACCGATAACTGTTTTGCGGCTTTTCTTTTTGTTCAAGCTTTAAATGCAACGCTGATCAAACTGCATGTAAAATTACGTTTATTCTTCCATATTATATATGTATATTACATATTGTATTATTTATTATTTTATACGATATTATTAATCAGTGCAAACTTTTTACACTTAGAAAATCGATAGTCCATTGTACTATTATATGTTATTGTTATTAATAAAAGTTCGACAATTAATAGAAAAATCGAAAGTGCATAAAAATATCGCAAATGCAAAAAAATTTTTTAAATTGTATAAAAATGTTGAAAAAAAATTTTGAGAAAAAGACAATAATTCATAGAAATTTCAAAATTTAATGAAAAGGCGAAAATAAAAAAAACATTTATAGAATTCATTCAAATTTTTAATTTTGTTAATAAATTCAAAAATGAAAAAAAAATTGAAATTCTGTGAAAAAGTTGAAAATTCAAAATGTCTAATATAATGGAAAAGTAAAAAATGAAAACAATTTGAAAAAATTATGGAAATTTTGAAATTTCATGAAAAAGTCAAATATTCGTAAAAATGTATAAAATTAAGTTAAAAAATTAAACAATGCATTGGAATGAAAAAAATTAATTGAAAAAGTCGAAAAAGTATGCAAATTTAAAAAATGCATGAAAAATTCGAAATTCTGTGAAAATGTCAACACTCCGTAAAAAAATCGAAAATGTTAAAAACAATTTCGAAAATTATAAGAAAATGTCAATATTGGAAATACTAGTTATAATTTGTACAAATAAGTGTATATAAATAAATAAAATACCTACCTTCCAAGCAACACAATCAGCAAAGTAAAAATGCAGTGGAAAAAGCAGAAACACACACACAATTGTAAATATAACAAAAAATATTGTTCAAATCAGCAAAAAGCTTTGGCGTCTTGTCTTAACTTTACAAAACAAGCGTGGATGGACCAAAACAATATACTAAGGAAAATAATAAAATAATTAAAAACTACTTTTTTGAATGTTTCAATTGTTTTAAATTTAATTTTATTTTTATTTTATTATATAACATTTATTTTATTAATATATATATATTATTATTGTTATCATTATTATATATTTTATTATTATTATTATATTAAAGTAGTTATTCTATTTTTTCATTAACATTTATATTACATTAAAAATCATGCAAATTATTAAAAATGACTTTGACTTTATAGTTACTTTTCAAATGTTACTTCAAAAACTGCGACCAAAAAATTATTAAAATAAAAAGTTTTATCACATTATTTTATTTTCCTTAGTAAAAACCAAAACAAAATTGCAATAAAAGTAAAACAGGCGAATAACAAAAATGAATGGTTTGCAAACGAAATGATTATACGAGGCAAAAATGTTGATGATACTTTTGTATTATTGTTAAAGAACGTGTATATAAAAGTAATATAAATATTATCACAGTATTTTACAGTACATATGTACACTTGTGATACATACTGGGCGTGGTTCGTTCGTATAATATTTATTATCGACACGATTATAAATCGTTATCATTTGTACTCTGCGTATTGTCAGGGAAACAAGAGTGTTCTTGTGTCTGATATTTTTCATTTCTTCTCTTAATTGAATCCATTAATTAATTAATTATTCAATTAATTAATTAACATTTAAATAAAATACTACAACAAGAAAAACATTAATTCGCGTCCAACTCTCGTTCATTTTACAATCTTTAGAACGCTCAAGTGGCGCCATCTACGGCAAACGAGAGTCCGACGCGATTAACGTAACGGAGCCATTAATCATCGTGAAAAGTATCTATGTATATGCGCGCGCATTTGTGACGTCATAACGAAAATTGTCCAATTTGAGAAATTTAAAATCAAAAAGATGAAGGAAAATATGAATTTATGGCACCAAAATTTCTAATGGCCAATTCAAACAGGGCTATTTAACAAAAACAATCTCGTGCGCATGCGCAGAAAAAGGGCGAGGACAAAACAAAATTTGTCATGCAAGCCCTGCAAAAAAAGAATGATAGGTTGTGTTGGTTGTTAATCAACTTTCTTAAATTAAGGTGATTCTTCAATCGAATTCATTGCTTCTCTCTTCCACTAATGGAGTCACCATTAGCTCTATCTTGTTTGCTCTTATATAGCTGAAGAATCACCTTAAAACTTTGATGACTTTTAGTAACGGTAATTTTTATATAATTTAAGTACAATGTTTGGATAAACGTAACCTTAATTTCATTTATTTATCTTAAATTTAAAAGAAATATTTATATTTTTAATTTTTAAAGCAATATAAAAAAATACATTATTTTCTTTTGATGCTAAATACGTCTTCATTTAAAACAAATTCATAGCGCTGCAGTTTCAATACTGTCATGGCTGCCATACAACACATCAGCTGTTTAACAAATTTAATTTATTTCAATCATATTATTTTTTTGTCATCGTTAATTTGTAAAAAATCAAATCTTCAAAACAAACATATGTTTTTACACAATATGCTGTTTTTCATATTAAAATGATATGTAGTACATATTATATTTAGAAATGTATACTGCGGCCCTGAAATATATTTTTTTACAAATCCGCACATTACTCTGTTAATCTCAATATTCGTTTAATCTTCTTCATTTTGTATCATCTTAGAATCATCAAAAAATAATTAAGAAAGTTGATTGGTTGAATACTTTCGTATCACTCGGTTTTTGCAGGGACGACTTTTAATCATGCGATTTTCGTTACAACGGTCCTACAAATAGTCCTGGCTGATTTTTGGCGTCTAGTGTGTCCCTCGACACACGTCGGTCGACAATCATGACATCGCATTTCTCTTATACACACTACAAAACGTACAAACATCAAACAAAAGAAGAACAACACACAACGCATGCACAATGTCTCGAAGGCGCAAGTTATTACTCAAGCCCGAATCGACAAGTTATTTTTTTATTATTTATTTATTTTACATGCTAATTTTGTATTTATTAAATCAAAATAAATGTTATAAAATGTCTTTTTTAAAAATATATTTTTTCCAAAATGTAAACCAAAATTGTTTATTATTTGTCTTAAACCTCATTTTTATATAACCTTATTTCATTTTTTTTCTGAATATCTTTTCAATCCGGGCTGATACTTTTACACAAACTGTGATTGCATTCTGCTTTGTTTATAATCATTGAATTATGAATAATCGTAAATGTATGAATTTTTCTGGAACACAGTGAGAGAAGACGAATTTGCATCATTAGTGAAAGGTCACATTTTGTTTTTATTCTAGCTACTAAGCTTACAACATAAAACTGCAAACAAACTGCAAAAGACAAACTACGCATGCCACTTCGGTACGACGCACAGAAAAAAAAAAAGAAACAACGATGCACAACAAAATACTGCGCTATGTAACAAAATGCCAAAAACGTGCACCACGCAACAGCAGCGACACGCACAATGCCGCCAAAAATGAAAGACGAAAACAAAGAAAGAAAAACTTTTGGCGACACTCTCGTTGACCTTTGACCCTCGGTCATTCCTTCCCCCCCCCCTTTTAACCGCCTGATTAACGCATTATAAAGTGTTTCTTAACGAAAGAACGAAGGACAAGATCAATCGGTGGCGGAATTATGAACTACGCGATTGCAGCGCCACCGTTTATCTGTACTTCGATTGTCGCAATAAATAACGACGAATTATCGAATTTGTTTTTTGTTTTGATTTATCGATAAGGGACCAGCCTTGGGTACTGCAACGCATAGGCGATATATCAAGCTCTGTTTGTTTGCAAAAACGAGTTCCGTAAGAACTCTAAAATGGCCCTTTATGTATTTTGTTTTGTATAACGAAGTGTCATTTTGAAGTTCTTACGGAACTTGTTTTTGTAAACAAACAAGATGTAAGATATCGCCTTAAAAGTTTAAGATGGCGCTAACAGTCTGAGATGTAAAAACTCAATGGAGTATCAAGTCTGAATGGATATAACCTCACTTTTTGAATATTTTGATATTTATTTTGAAACGAAGTTTTGCATTTGTTCATAATTTAAACGAATGTTCTTTAAGTTAATGTCTTTCGTTTCTCCAAATATGAATAACTTTTACTATTTAGAACGTGAGATATTTACTTTTTTAAAATATTGGAAATTTACATTGTTTATATGTCTATATATATCATTTTTCAAATCTTTCTTTCTTTAAAGTAAAATATATAATGAAATGAAATAATGAAATCACATTAAGTTCTAATTCTAACGTGTTTTCAGACGTCCCATCTTAAAAGAATAATAAAATATTTAAAAAGTGAGGTTATGTCTATTCAAACTTCATACTCCTTTGTTATTTCACTTGAACTTAGCAGCAAAATTAAAAAAATTTTATCATCTAATTTAATTTATATAATATATATATAATAATTTAGCCAAATAATAAACATTAAAAATTATAATATAACAATCAATCCAATTGGATTTAGATTTATAATAAGTATAATATACAAATAATCAAAACTGCAACGCCATCAAACGATGTGAACTTCTTGGACGGACAAAGTGACTTTAGAGAAACGTTATTTCGTGAATGAAAAGATTTCGTATAGCAAAGAAGTACAACAACAAATCTTAAAGTACATACATATAAATTAAAAAGGTAAAGAGAGAGATGGAGAGTTGTTAAGTACGCGTGACATCATCGCGAAGGTGGTCCCGCGACCCGTTTTGTCGTGGGCGGCTTCAGCGGTGATTTTCACTTTTTTGTTCTCTTTCTCTCTCCTTTCTCTTCGCGAGGCCCTCAAAATAATGGTCCCGCGTAAAATTGTCAAATGCCGATCAATCGTCGTAGATGGCGCCACCGTGTTCGTTTTGCCGCGTATTCTTCTTCTCGCGTTTCTTCTCCACGGCGGCTTCATTGTTTTACAATTTCTCTCGTTATACATTTGCGTCGTTCGAGACTCAGCGATTCTTGAAGGCAATCGCCGACAAGATCGATTTCATTGAATGATTCATTATCTTCGGCTACCAAACCTGAGTGCAGTTACGCATTATTATTCATCGACGAACTTTCTTTGCTTTGTCAACTGACGAGAAAAACAAAATGTATGAATATAAAATCTTTTTTTTTTATTTTTATATTTTCTTGTTGCTGAAGTTTTATTAAACATTTAAAAAATACAAATAAACTAAATAAGTCTATAAACTCTATTATTAGGCGAAATTCGAAAATCATGTAAATGTAATATTTTGTAAAATTACTCTTTCTGTACAGTTAAAAAAGTTAACTAAAAATGTCTGAAAACTCGACTTTTTGATGTAACTAACTGAAATGAAAAGAAAATAAAAATGATTTTGCGCAATCAACTTTTGAACAAATATTTTTTAAATATTTGTTCAAAAGTTGATTGCGGATAATTTTTTTGCGCGCCATCTACGAAGCCATTCAAATGTCGGAAACGCGCACAATTGCACAATTTATCTGCGATCCGCATAAACAATTCGCGATGAAAAATGACAGATAAATATCACTTTGTATTCAATGGGACCATTATTTCTCGCGTTTAGGGAATTTTGTTGACAGTGGAGAAGTAAAGAGAAAGAGAGAGAGAGAGAGAGAGAGAGAGAGAGAAAGATAGAGAAAGAAAAGTTGAAGAAAACAGGTGGCTTTATTCGGTACAAAGGTGTATAAAACAACGTTTCATCTTTAATCTCGAGCAACATTCGAATAACGATATAATAATTCGTTCAAAAACGACAAATCTTGCAACAATCACGTTTTGTTTGATCGACCAGCTGTGTTCACCTTAGGGATGGGCGACTTAATTGCGATTAGTGGTACAATCGATTATTTCAATCAATTAATCGATTAAAAAAATATCGATTATTTTCGTTGATTATTTCATTCGATTATCTAATGTATATTTTTGAAATTGTTCAATTAAAATCAAATAAACAAATTAAATCACTAAGGTTTTTCCTTTTTAAATTTTTGTTTATTATTTTGTTATTATCTATTAGTTTTGTTTTTATTGATTCTTCGTTTATTTTCTTTATAATTTAATTTCATAAATGTATTCACTTAATGTAAAATATATAAGAATTATATAAAAAGTTAATCGATCTTGGTATTAAACGCTTAATTTACAACGATTAATCGGTAAATATTAATCGTACAAATAAATAGATCGATTACTAATTAATTGATTACTTTTGATATAATCGCCCATCCCTAGCTTCACTTTGATTATCATTATTCGGTTACGGTTAATCTAGATTATTACCATGAGTATTTTAAATAGAAAAACAATAAATTAAGTTAAACGTTATTAGACCTAATATTTTACACAAGTTGAGAACAAGAATAAAAAAAAAGTCAAAAAATACAATAATCATTATAATAAACAATATTTATCGCGCGTTCGCGTCTTCGGACGACATCCGCCATACTTAAAAAAAATTATAAAAAAAAGTTGATATAGTTTGTTCTGAAATCAAAACTATATCCATGCGACTGTTAAGTATTTCATGACGGTTTTCGCTTTATTTTCATCATGCGAATATATTTATTACTCTATTTGTAAGTACACGTAACTGCAAAAGGTCATAGTTACTGCGCCTGATTGGTCAGTTTTGTAATAGATTGCTCTAAAATGTCTACCTTAAACAATGTCTATAATTTACAGTACAAATTAAATTTCTTTTACTTTCAACGAACTAATAACAACATTATTTATTTTAAATTAAAAAAAATAATAAAAAGACTAAAAATAAAATCTCGAAAAATCTATTAAAAATTGACGAATCACAGTTGACCATTTGATTTTGCTCTCTTGAAAATTCTAGTTAAAAAGCCTCTGGAATCAAAAGATGAAATACACACAAGTTATGAAGAACGCCAGACAAGTCGAGTTGCATTATGTATTCATTCTGGATTTAAGAATTACGAAAACACAGAAGAGCGCCATCTGTGGATCAAAAGCCATGTCAATAACTCTAATCATCTGGTATTCTTCACGTGATCAGCGAACCCTGCCGAAAGCGTCTATTCAAGTTTGCAGATGACTGAAGATGAACTTTCATTCCACGAGTGAAATGCAAGAATCAAAGTCCGGCAGATGGCGTTGTTTTATGCGTTTTATATTTTGTATTTATAGCACCAGTGCCATTCTTATGGACTTTGACTCAAACAAACTGAGTTGCAAAAAAACCACTTTTTCTATCAAGTACACAACTAAGGCATCTCGTCTGAAATTAACAACTTTCCACCCTGGTTGTGAAATATCTTTAATGATAATTGCCTTCCGGTGGTTGGTTTATTGCAACGAATCCAATCACAGTAAAGTTTCCTTCGATAAACTCAACAGCCGAAAGTCACCTGTAAATCCTACAGATGTCGTTGTTAAGTACAGCGACATCTGTAGAAACTTGGTCAAGTAGCTTTTTACACTGATGGAATGATTGATTTCATATTGAGAAGCAATGAGGAAAACAAAAAATATAAAAACTCGAATCAAGAAGACATGCGAACAACGCGACTGGCCGTTGGCGGCAGATGGCGCTGTTAAGGTGGTTCTATCCTTAGGGAAAGTAGTTTTAGGGTTCTAATGAATAATCCCCTTAAGAAGTTTTTTTTAAACATTTCTTTGTACAAATAATATCACATTTATTAAAACAATTGATAAATTTAGTGAGATTATTTGTGTATTATCAAATTTTCAGATTTTGTCTTTGTTTATTTTATTGCAAAAGACAGAGACACAACTAGCTTATTTACTTAAAACTCAATTGAATTTTGCCGTACGTCAGCGTCAGCCAATAGGAACCCTAATAATCCACTACTCCCCGTCATAATCTTCCTGTAGCCATATTCATGAACTGTTTTAATTGTACAATAATACTTTGTCTTTTTTTATTTGCTTGTAATAGAAAAAGATGCAGTAAGTTGTACGCACTGAAGTATAGGTATTCTGAAACAGGAACTGATAGACCATTCGCGAGTAGAGATAGAAAATGATGAGGGGACTATCTGTCTTTGTCATACAGTCAAGTTAAAAAGTTTTAACATAAACTATTTTGGCATAATCAATTTTATGCCAAAACTATTTAACCTACAAATTTATGAATTACAAGTTGATGAATATTTTAATCTATGAATTGTTTAACTCAATATTAAATGAATGTAAAAAATGTATTTACAAAAACACAACGCAGAATAATGTGGCAGAAATCTGTCAATCGAATCTACAAAATAACGTGTGAAGTTGACTGTACTTCAGTTTTATTACGCATGCGCAAACCTGTACAAGGTTCGCGCATGCGCAAAAAGGTTAAGATAGACAGTAAGCGTTCCAGATAACTATATTTCAGTGGTTGTACGCTTGAAAAAAAAAATTTTTTCCTGCTTTCCCTTTTAACTAACACAAAGAGACAAGTTTCTCTGACCAAGAAGCGTTTAAAGAACATTTTTGATAGCACCACCTTAATAAGAACCTAAGGAATGATTTTGAAAAGCACAAAGCGCCATCTGGCACTGCGGATGTACTATCGTTGCGGATGCGCGTGGGACATGTGCGGATGGTAGGACGCGTGGGGCGGCGGCAGGGGCGATGGGCAGGATTGCTGATAGGGTCCACCCGGGAGCATGGGTCCGGGACTTGAGCAAGGCACGAGATGCGAGCTCGGCGAGGCCGCGTGCGCATGCGCAATCAAGTGCGCGTGTTGCGAGTGCTGCGGCGGGGGCGGGGGCGCGTGCTGACCACCGCCGCCACCGCCGCCCGGACCGCCCCCGTAGCCGGCGTGGCCGAGGGCGCCGGCGTGCGGTGAGCCGTACACCAGTTGTCTTACTTTCTGCTCGTCGTCGGCGATGTTGTACGTAAGCTCCGTCTCCTCGAAGCCCGTCGCTGACATCCGCTGATCGCCCGTGGATCCCGACGGCGGCGGGTCTGGACTGTTCAGACACGTTTGAATCAGCGCCTTGCCCGCTTCACTCGTTATCATCGGCTGCAATTTGCGCGTCGCAAACGTGTACACGTGCCCGGTCTCACTTGCTACTAATAGCATCACTTGCGTACCGGTCAACGTCGATAATTCGTAGGCCTGCAAACAAAAACCAATTTATTACATTTTATTTCTCGTTCTTTCGCTATTGAACTTTTTGAGGTTATTGGGAGTATAAATTTATATGTGCGGAAATATAAGGCGGTTGTAAGGGAGCAATCTCTTTTTCTTTTTATTGGCGTTGAATTGTCAATTCATTGGGTCATAATCTCAGTATTCGTTCTTTGTTATAGCAAAGTCGTATAGCGACATCTGACGCAGAAGTTACACAAAATGCATATGATGGCTGCCGCCAGTTAACAATTTATTAAGGTGACCTTGTCTGAAGTAAAGTAAACAATCAAGGTGACCTTGTATGTGTGTATGTATGTATGTGATATGTATTAACCCTTTAACCGTGGTTGGGCCCGAAACTGACACAACTATCGTTGTGAGAAGATTGGGGGTAATGTAAACTGGTGGAATGCTTGAGTAGAGGGGATACGCGTCCACGGTTAGAGGGTTAATACGTTAAGGTGATTCTTCAGTCGAATTCACTGCTTCTCTCTTCCATTAATGGAGTCACCATTCGCTCTATTCTTTTTGCTCTTATACAGCTGAAGAATCACCTTAATGTAGTATGTGAGTGTCAGTGAAACTTTGAAAATTCCACAGAACTCGTAGTCAATGGACCCGTAGAAAATGCAGAGACACCAGGCCAGAAAACAGATTCCGTGTCCGTCTTTCTTTGGGGTCACCTATCTAAGTAATGGACTCTTCCAATGTTGCTTGACTTTCGTATTCGAGTGGGTTGCTGATTTTGACCAATCCTTTGATCGAGGATTGATTTTAATTGGTCGAGATTGTACCCTTACGGTCGCCATATTGTCCGCGAAGATAAATTAATACTTGCAACTTGTAATTGTACTTCCAATTCGTTGACTTTGTGAGGTTTACTTTTCGTACGTTTTTGAGGATTATGCACCATTACTGTATGCTTTTTATTATTTATTTCTATACTTAGTTGTGATATGGCGGTATATATCATTTACATTAAACATTTTTTTAAGGTTGTTTGGCCTTTGGTAAATTGGTTGTTTTATGGCGGTTGATTTAAAATGTATTAAAGAAGATTTCATTTATTCAATGGACAATGCATTAAATTGTTTGTTTCGTAATGAATCATAGTGAATTTTAATTTCTATTGAATTCTAATTAGGATTCTTGATTTAAAAATATCTTCTAATCTAAAACCTCTGCTGATTTTTGTAATCATCATTGAAAAAGTAAGTTGAAATACTAATTTTACATAATGAAATGTTTTTTTTTATCTAAAAAAGTTTGAGTATTTTTATTAATAGAATGGATATTATAATTATAATTAATCTGATGTATCTAATTCATTAAAAAATGATATATTATGTTCTCGGTGGAATGTTAAACTTATTAAGAAATGCAAAAAATAGAACTTAAAATATTAAATATCATTGTTTTGCAACTTTAGAATATATTATAAATTATAAATATTCATTTATTTATCTTTTTCAATAATTAAATTTCATCTACCAATTAATGCGACTATGTAGATGATGTGACCGAGCTTTTTAAGGCGTATGACCGAGCAACCCTGGTTTAAGAAACATAGAGATTCTGGTTTAAACAAATGGTGCCAGAAAGACTATAAGAAATGCAACCGAAAGTTTCGGATATATATATATGAAATTTCATATATATCCGAAATTTTCGGTTGCATTTTTCATAGTCTTTCTGGTACCTTTTTTTAAAACCAGAATCTCTATGTTTCTTAATAATAATAATAATGTTTGAATAATAAACAGTTATAATATAAACATAATAATAATAATAATAATATTAGTAAACATAACATAACATAATGTGCGATATTTTGTGTAATTTAATTCAACTCTTCAAATCCTTTTCCCTCATTCATTTTACTTTAAAAACCTGCATAACTTAAAAAATTCAATTACAATTACTCTGAAAAATAAAAAAATAACCAAATATTTAGTAATAAAGTGCAGATAAAATATAAGACCCTAAACGATAAAACAAAACGTCCATGAACGCTTAAACGCTAATGAATTTGTAAAACTCAATCATTCTCCAACAAATCATTTTAATGACTTCATAGCAACATTATCTAAGAACGCAATCAACTTGGTAAACATCATTATAGAACTACATACATCAACCAACTACACACTCTTCATTATGCACATCATCATTTTCCTTTCGAATTTTTTTTTTAATGCAAAGTATTCCTTAAAAATATCTTCTAAAATATAATTTATTTATTTCTACATATAAGCAGCAATTATACAACTGCTTTTTCAAGTCAGATATACAAATATTTCACTCCAGCTAACATAAAATTTAGTTAAGGTACAAGTGACTAACAAATGTATATACAAATATGAAATACCTGAAAACTGGATATAATGTCAAAGTGAAGTAAATCACAGAAATTGAAATTTAATTGCACAGCCGAGTTTCATCTTAAATAATAAACAATAATTAATTACAACATAATCAATTATTTCAAACTGAAACTAAAATTGCAATACAGATTTGTAATATGGAAAGAAATTTAATAACATTAATGAAACAGCAAAAAAAAACAATTATCTTATTTTTATATTGATTGATATAAACATGAATAAAACATTTTTATCACTCGATCCAGTTATAGGCAATAAAAATAAATCTCATACGAGTGACGAGGCGTTGCACAAGTGCATAATTATTTTAATTAAGCCCATTGATAGAAGTTCGTGTTAAAAAGTCGCGCTTAATTAGGCATGTGTGTTATTTGGTGCACGAAAATGCGGCGCGAAATATCTTGTAGCGTCAACAAAAATGACTCTCAACGATGACATCAACCAAGTCAACAGTGCAACATGAAAAAAAAAAAAAAAAAAAAAAAAAAACTTGGAGCATTGTATATATCCATACGCGATTAGGAATCTTAACTTCTTTTTTCTAATAATTTATTTGAGCGTAAACCTGACGCGCGTAGGATGGACAAACTGGATAAGCAAACATGTGAGCGGAATGTTACCTGTCTCACTTTATCTCGAGACCGTATTTTTACTTGTTCAATCCCTAAAAACCTACATTTATTTCTAACCGGACTTTTTTATGCTTTATATTCAATTTGATTCGCATTCACATAATAACGTTAATTCAATGCATTTTGATTGATATTTCTTGTACAATAAATACTTTTACTTGGAGATAAATTATAATTAAAAATGATGAAAGACTCAAAATGTAAATGTGTGTGTTTTTTTTTTTTTTTTTTTTTTTTAAGCAATAGGTTACGTAATGGGCAAAAATTTGGGCC
>JABFPJ010003261.1:0-16633 GCA_022817425.1 Gryon sp. ZL-2020 | reverse complement strand
TTTTTTTTTTTTTTTTTTTTTTTTTTATAGAAATACGATCAATGATATAAGAAGTAGTTCATAAATAAAACTAAATAAAAGATTGATAAATAGTCACTCGAAGTAAAATTTCTTGTTAACACATGCAAAACTGCGAGAAAATTAAGATTACTCATCATTATTGCAAAAAATAGTAAATATTTAGAATATATTTATTTATTTATTTGCAAATAAACTCACGGTATGCGTGAATAGAAGATATTTAATAAATAAGCTATGAAAATTGTATCAAAAACTTAAAATTGCGAAAGCATTTCTACAACATATTTTTCTGTGAGAAATTCTTTTTATATGATTACTTTGTGAATGCTTTGTATCCGTATTATAAACATCGGTTTTTCAAAGGCTTAGAATATATAACAAAACATATATGTGTACTTGGAGCACATACGAAGCACCAACATATGCAATAAATAATTTAACTTATAAGCATATAAAGTGCGTCATTTGATAACAATCATCTCAGACATAAAGTATTAATTATTACTGCGCTTTATCAAAGTTAGTATAAATTATTATACTTGATTTTAATATACGATTAAATATGAATAAGTGACCATAACTTTTCTTAAATTTTATGTAATAATTTATATTTATCTTAAGTGATGTCTTTTGATGAATTATACATTAAATATTCATTTAGTCGGCAATTCGTTTGTTCAGTTCTTAATTGATATGTCACACTTAACGAGTAGATTGTATTAAATGTGTGTCCATAAAAGTAATCTTATATAATTTATTTCTTGAAAAAACAGAACTTGCAGAATTTTAAGTCCTCTGATTTCTTTAAATTTATTCGGTAAATGAATTCTATAATTAAAGTGCAATTAACAATTTGTTATTTCAATTAAAGTACGAAAAATTGCATTATTGCTTTCGTAATTGTTTACTTCACTTAACTTTTCTTATTATTTCAAGCGTTTAATTCCGTAACAGAACATATTAAACTGATATATATTGTTTACCTAAATTTTGCATTTCTCAAGTGAAAATATGAAAGTTAGTTCACTCTCGTTCACACATAGTTTACTTCTAAATTTATTGCCAGCCAGAAATAGATTCAAGATAATCAGAAATCACTCTTTCAGTATGTGACACTTTGACATTTCACTGTCTTAATTTATATATCTATGAAAAATACAAAAAGAAATAAATAAATTGCAAACACGTACTGAGAAGAACTTTCGGTTGAATGAATCAAAATTAAGTTGACTTAAGAAAGTTAAATACAGTTCATCAATTTCAATAGTTGAGGTAAATATCAAAGTAAAATAAATTTAGTTAAACGAACGCATTTTTTCATTTGTTTTAATATACATGAAAATTTACATAACTTTATATAAATTTATGAAAAGGTGTTTGTAATTTTATACAAATACTTTTTTAATAAAAATAAAAATAAGTCTAATAAATTCTCAAATTTTGCGCTCTATTTTTCAACGTCAAACGATCAGGGAGATATCACAGGGGGATTTTAATATATGCTAAATTTGTCGGAGGCAATGCCCTTCTAAGAAAGATTAGATTCCAATAATGATTTAGGGCTTTAACTAATTGATCTGATCGGCTATCAACCTCTGTGTTATTTTGCAATGTTCATTCAAATCAATAAGAATTGAGTCAAAAGCTAAAGACTTTCATAAGATTAGAAAAACTAAAGTATGTTCGTAACTGATTACTCATGTTGAACTACTTAATATAAATTTACTAAGTCTTATAAGTATTATGTTGAAATTTTAACTTACGGTGAAGAAAGTTTCATCTCAAGTCACACAAAGACAGCATACATAATTAAAAAATTAAATACATTTTATATAAAATAAGAAAATGCAATATGGCTCAATACTGGCACAATACCGCTGCCGGATTTGCCAATACTGGCAGGTAGTACTGAATCTGCATCAATTCTACAGTTTTTCAGTATTGAATAAGTACTATATCAGTACCTAATTATCTACTAATATAGTAGATATTATCTACTATATTAGTATTAGTAGACAGTACCTAATTATCTACTATATTAGTAGATAATTAGGTACTGATATAGTACTGTAATACAATTATGCCAGCATAGGTATTGTACTGATTTACTACGAGATCAATACTGGTAAATACAATGAATATAAGCAACAAAAAAAGCAGTGTTGATTCATGAATCAATAGAATTTATCGCTGATACTGATCCGGTATTCTGTGAAGAAAAAATTTTAGATAATTGTTTAGTATTTTTTCAATGCTAGCGTTATACTAACACTGGAACTACCGATACGTCAATTTGACGTCTTTGTACATTTTTAAAATAATTTATATAACTATTTTATCAAAAAATTATAAATTATGCGGTTTGGTAATGAAAGTTTAGTAATGAAATATTAATGCTTATATATTTTGGAGCTTTAATTGTTATTTGTTAAAAGGAAATATCGACGAATTAAGTAATATTGATTTTAGGTCGGTAGTTCTAGTGCTTATATACAATAGATACCACTCTATAAGCAATAGACAAATATTACTAGATCATTCATCATATAGTTAATTCAATATATAGTTAATTCAGTAAATAAATCATACGTTTACATTTATAAGACTTTCAGTTCATATAAACCAAAATAAAAATTTTTGTTTTCAATGAACTTAGTAAAGTCACTGAAAAAGTCACAGTCAGTTCAGTGAAAATTACTGAAGTCACTGAATCGTCACTGATTTTTTAATTCTACACTGAAAATCTTAAAACCTGAAAATGTACAATTTTCAATTGAATTATTACTGTTTTTAATAGCATTCTGAATCCATCGGCAAAAAATCATCAAATTTGACTGTTAAAAACAATAATTTATGAAGAAAATAACTTCATAAATTATGGCAAAAATGATTTTTTGCCGATGGATTCAGAATGCTATTAAAAAGAGTAAAAAGTCAAGATCTATGATTCTCAGCGTATAATACTCCACGATGTATGACTTTGACGCATGAGTCAGCAGTGCTTTGTATATTATTTATTCTACTGGTATGTTTTGTTCATTCGTATCATGCCAACACTGAGCCGATACTGACAAATCAAACAAAGTGGTGTTGATACATAGTGCTGGACCAGTATCGACAACGTAATGGATTCACGTACTAGCCAGTACTGTTTTTATATGACACGTCAACTGGCATGTATGGTACATTAGTCCTTCCTCAATATTCATCCAGTACTGAAAATGACTATGGTGTTTATGTACTGGCACACCGAAGATTAAGTATTTTTTCAACAATCGACGAATTACTGGCTTATATTCATTTTTCTACTGGTAATAGTGGTCGAATTTTACTGAAACGATACTGAACCATTTGTGTTTGCCGTATTACGGCTGTCAGATTTGAGCCAGTATCGAGCCATTTGTCAACTCCGGCAATTTCCGGCAAAAATAATTTATATTATAATATAAATTATTTTCGCTAAGAAACTTTTTGCAAATTGTAACAAAATTACAATTTGCAAAAATTGTAATTAATAAATATGAAAAACAAAGAGAATACGTCCTTTCTTTAGAAAATTCTGTTCAATTTTATTAAAATAAATTATTTTTCAAACATAAACATAAAAAAGCTTTTTAGAGAACATTTCACAAAGAAGTTTTAAAAATTAGTTTTGATTGAAATCAGATACACACAGCATACATAATTAAAAAATTAAACGCACATTTTATATAAAATGCAATTTGTAATACAAGATATCTTTGCAACAAAATGGAAATTAAAATATATATTTGCATTTTGTACTTAGTTTAGCAAGTAAAGTACAATTAAATATATCATATTATAATTTAGAATATCATTAAATTTTATCTTCGGTTTTTAAGAAGCAATGAAAGTCACAGCGTCTATAAATTTATTTCGTTATCAAGAAAAACGGCAGTGTCTTTGGCCAAGTAGAAAAAAACGATTCTTATTGTTACCATTTATTAACTTTTAAACAACATAAATGTTATCAAAATTAAAATATGAAATTGATCATATGATTAAAATATGATTAATTGATCGAATTGTCATAGACTAGTTACTCGAACCAGACTAGATCAAGTTTCAACTCCGACATAACTGTTAATCGGGCTATACTAGTGAGCTTAATTAATGCAGTACTACTGATACCGATATGCCTAGTTATATTTCTGTTAAATCCAGGTCTTGTTAAAAAATAGGCAATGACATATTTATGATTTGATATTGTTTTAAATAAAACATGAAACCAACCGTATGTAACTGTTAATAAAGTTGTTAAATCAACTTTCGCTTTAAAAACTCAAAATATATTCTTCAATAGAACATTTGAATATCAATTCGATTAAGAATTGCTGCAAAAGACAACTTCTTATGTTCAATGAAAAGAAATGACGATTTTCAGCGAAAACGATTTCAGAATGAAACAATTTAAAATAGTTATGTCAAATTGAATATATCACGACTGCAGAAATTGTAGTTATTATTCTGAAGTGAACACGCAATCAAAACTTTTCACTTATTTAAAATAATTTGATTAGCATAATAGTCGGAGTACTTTACTCAGCATTATTGAATTTTTCAAAATCACAGTCACAGTCTTACTTCCAACATGTTTCAAGTAAACTAATTGACGTGACTTTGAATTAACTCCATATATACTTCAACTTATAAACAAACTGCAAATTCAGCAAAAGGCTGTGTCGATTATTTCCAACAATAATTACTTTTTCACAAAAGCATAAACTTTTTCATTTCATTTGTTTGTGCCATATAATATTTACGACAAAAATATTCGAAAAATGAGGATGTGGTTGAACATAACTAAGCCGAACAAAAGCTTGCATTGAGTTTTGCAATGGCTTTGTAAGAGTTGTAACAGAAACGGAAATCGCACAAAAAGACGACTGCTAAGTCCGTGCAAGAGAGAATGATCTGAACCAGAGGACGGCTTATAGATAGGGAAAGTGCGTGGAAAACGCAGGCGCCGGTGCAGCGAATGATATAAGCGACGTCGCGTCGAGACGCCCGCACTCGACGTCCGCACGTCGAATCGTGAGAAACTCGCGTTTGTCCAAGTTTTCATTTTGTTCTTCTTTTTTCAACAAAATGTGCATCTGAGTTTTGCTAAACTCAGCATTACATTCCCAACAACAACAACAGCGCAAAAGTAGATCAACACAATTTTGTTTCAAATTGTCCATGACGCGGCAAAATGTTTCACGTGAAATGTCACGTTGCACCAAACTCTTGACAACAAATCTCAAGATTAGCCCCAGTTTGCAGTGTTACTGACCTGGAGTGCTGTATTGTGAATGAGCTGTTGATGTTCATTCAAGCAACATGTTCTAGAAATGCATTCTTCGTGGCACAGCCGGCAAGCATTTGACTTGAAAAGAGTCGTTAGAATGCAAACGGTTAATCATCAAATTGACTGTCATTCTAATCGTCATCATTTGCATAAAACTTTTTACTCTTATGTATAATTTCAAGTAAACAATTTTAAAAATTCCAGCAAAAAGTTTGTTCCAAAAGAAATGTGATCGACGAAAATGTGTCCAGCGTGAAGACATAAGTCATCGTTCATCTGAGTTCGAAAGATAAGAAGCGCATAAAAATATGTGAGTTGGAAGAACGAGCGTTGACCTTGAAGAGGTGTGTATGTCAAAGGGGGTGTGTGTTTGGTTTGTGCAAAGTTAATGTCGATCGTTGGTCCAAGAACTGGCATTATGAACACGACGGATGATTACACGTGCGGAGAAAGTCTGTTAATATTTCATCGAGTGTACGCGAGCGCGCACGGCTGGTTGAGTGTGTTTGTGTGTATCTTTGGAACGATCGCGAATGCATTGAACATCATTGTCTTAACGCGTCGCGAGATGCGTTCGCCAACGAATTCGATTTTAACGGGTTTAGCGGTGGCGGATATGATGGTGATGTTAGACTACATACCATATGTGATTCACGTCAACTTACTGCACAGATCCCGACGGGACACTTTTAGCTACGGTTGGGCAGTATTTGTTCTCATTGCCGTCCAATTTAATCAAGTTTGTCACACAATTTCGATCTGCTTGACGGTGATGCTTGCCGTTTGGCGTTACATTGCCGTGGCGTATCCGCAAAAGAATCGCGAATGGTGCAGTCCGCGTCGAAGTTTGTTCACAATTGCGGGCGCTTATGTCATCTGTCCGATCATTTGCATTCCATTGTATCTCAATATGACCATTAAATCGGCGCACGAAGTGTTGGATGAGAATGGAAATGCCGTGAATTTGACGCTGTACCAGGACGCAGATTGGCCGGACAGTTGGATGAACACGACGCTCTATTTTGTACGCTTTTCTGACGAAGAGGGATTGAATTTTTTGAAAGTGATGAACTTTTGGATCTACAGTGTTGTGATTAAGCTGATACCGTGTTTTGCTTTGACGGTGCTGAGTTTGCGGCTGATATTTGCCTTGGTTGAGGCCAAAAATCGTCGACAAAAGTTGACGACGATGACGCTGACATCGACGACGTTGGTGAAAGTCGAGAGATCGGGTAGTTGTGATTATCACAAGAAGCGACGAAAACAGGGCCTCAAACAGCTTGACAAAGAGAAGCAAACTGACAGAACTACGCGAATGTTACTGGCAGTTCTCATGTTGTTTCTGTTTACGGAATTTCCGCAGGGAATACTGGGACTACTAAGTGTTCTCCTTGGAGAGGGATTCTTCAATACTTGCTATCAAAAGTTGGGTATGTTGAACATTTATGAATTAATGACAGTTATTTGACATATAATGTCATGCATATGAAGATGAAAGATTTTTAGATGGGGAATGAATATGATATCAAGATTATTTTTATCAGAAAAGAGCACTTCTTGTTTGTCATTAATATACTTTTCGTTGGTTAAGAGGATTTTCTTGTTTCACTCGTGGCTGCAGAGGTTCATGTATCCCACTGTGTTATGTTAATATTAATGGAAACTCACTGTATTGCGGTGAATCATTGGTAATTTAATTAGCGGAATTATCAAATTATATGGTCCCAGAAATATATCACAGATTAAAGTTGTTAGTTGTTCGTTGCTTACATATGTTTACAGTTAAAAGCAATTAGTTACTTTCTGCGGGTCGAAAAGGCGCATTAACTTTGTCCGAATTTAAGCAGTTTTTGAGATGGACGTTTAATGTTACTTTGCCGGTTAATATTTGTATTTAATTTATATATAAACTTAATACATTGTATAGTTTAATTATATACTGTGTTTATAATTTTCGTGAAATTAATTTTCATAGCAAGTCATTCAGAGATACAAGCTTCGTATATTATGAGTGTTTCTGTATACTTTACTCATTTAATATAGTCGATTAACAGACAGAGTTATTACTCAGAATTCAAGAAAATTGCTTAAAAGATAACAAAGTAAAGTAATATTTATAATTATACAAACATTTTTTTTGTTTTTATATAATTAATAAGTTTTTGAATTTTTATAAACTTTAAGTAAAGTTCGAGAAAATGTTTAAATAAAAAAATAATATTATATTTATATTATGTGGAAAAATAATGAATCAGTGGGAGTTAAAAATAAAAAAAAATAAAAAAACGTATAAGGTAATACAAGTTAATTATTACATTGAAAATAATATCAAAAATACTTCATTGTGGAGAAACAAATGAGAATTTAATAAAAAAATTTAATAAAAAAAATTAATAAACAAAAATGTTAATCATACCACTTTTTTATTAAGAAATATTTGAAATAAGCGGATTTATCGGTAATGCAACATCATTTGCAATTATTCAGTAGAAATATAAGTAATAGTAATCCATAGGTAATATAATATTATATAAAAAATATTCAATTACTATTGTGTTTGGTATTTTTAAATTCTTTTTTTAATGTCTATTTAAATAATGTTGTAAGTCTTCCAAGAAGAAAAAACATATCAAATATACATTTTTATTTAACTGTAAAAAGAACTATGAAAATATAAAGATAAAAAAAGTATACCAACAATTGAATTTATACCAATAAAAAATTGTTCAAAAATATTATTTAAAATTCAAATTAAAATCCACTTTAGAAACATTGTCTTTTGAAAAATAACGAATCACTACACTCACAGAAAGGATTATTTAATCAAATAAAATTAAGGGTTAAAACAACAAAACACATTTATTTTCAGTAAATATTTCGTTAAAAGAAACAAATTTTTAGTTGATTCAACTAAATCTTTTTCTGTGTGTATTAGAATCAATTTCGTATTACTCAACGAGTATCCATTAGATACTTAACACAGTACATTAGAATCGCAGAAATCTGATATTTCAATTTTTTTTTCAATCAAATAATAAATAAAGATTAAAGTATAATATGATGTAAATACAATGATTGATTCTAACAATAAATAAAGATGATTTATGTCTTTTGAGAAAAAAATATATAACTTTATATATGCCATTGTAAATTTAGGATCATCCTTTACATGAAATACTTTATACGTCTTGCCTTTTCATCAATTTTCTTCGTATAATCCGTCTGAAATGTTAAAAATGAATCTTATATACCCTCTTTACATGGAAATCTCAGCTTAGCAAACGTTTATTTTATTCAAAATAATTAAAATCAGAAGATCTTATGTTTTAATATACTTTTTAATATATCTTTTACGTATATACGTTTAACCATTTTTACGGACATGAAACTTTGCAAATTTTAATTAATTGTATTTTTATGATTTATAACCTGTTTTTATTTTATTATTGTCAATTTATTATTATTATTCACTAAAGTGAAAGATTTTAATATGACATAATTTCAATTTACACTATATGATGTGATATATTTTTCATATGCTCAGAACAAATTTTACACATATAAAAAACAATACATCAACCCATGAGTATTTTCTGTTCTGATTAGACCTGATACTTTTTTTTCAGTATATTGTTACCATGATGAATGTCAGACTGACTGCTTCCCAGACTATTCGACCTACGCTTCATTCGAGCAGTGCTTTTTTTTTCTTTTTTTTTCAAAATAACAAATAAGGCCAAGTCATTTTGCTAATAAATAAAGTGTTCTTTTTGTTGTCAACATAAAAAGCAAGCACTATAAATAAACACAATTTGATAATAAAAAATTACAAGTTATAAATGTATATAAAATTCCAATAAAATGCCAATAAAAACATTGTAAAAGTTAATTTTATCTAACTTAAATTGAAATTTAGGTAAATGCGATTTAATTTGAATATTCATGAAAAATCGTTAAAAATCTTTTCAAGTTTAAACGATTTCTACAGTAAAAGCATTATATTCCAATGTACATTCGTGTTATTAATTTCCATTCTATTACGTCTTTTTTGCAATGTTTTCGATTTATATAAACGTATAAATGAAAAATAAGAACTTCATCTGTTTACCTTACATTTATATAAATCCAGTTATGCAAGGTAAATGTATAAATTAATTGTGTATTTATTTTAAAATAATACAGAGAATAAAACGAGAAACCATAACATTCAATTGAGTACTCACAAAATTAATTTTAGACGTTACATAAAAGTTAAACGGTATTTTTGTCGTGCGTTATTTCTTGAGAAAATTGCATTTATGATATCTTTCCCGATCTGCATCTTATAATGCAGTTATTTCAATATTTTGCATTGTATTTGTTTTATTGTACTTTTTTCATTTACATTTTCAACTTTAAATGTGTATTTTTGAATATTCCTTCTTTATGTACAAATTTAACTCATATTAAGTGAAATAACTTTGAGTATGAATATCTTCAAATGCATTCTATTCCTAATTTAATTTACATTCTTGAATTAATAAACGTTTAATATTATAAGATATTAATTACACTGAATATTATCCTCTTTTATCTACTCTGCACAAAGGTTTTGTCAAGATTAATGTTTGTCTAACTACGTTTATGCAATTTTGTGAACATATTTTGTGAAATTAAAAAAATATATTCAATCTTAAAACCGAGCTTTTATGCTTGCAGAGTTAATTTAACGTTAATAATAAGAAATTCTTTTATACTAAAAGCATTGCGTTTATATTAAGTACATTGTATTCTTTTATCATTAAGTACTTTTCGTAAAAGGGCGTTTTTAAAAGTTTTAACTGAAATACTGCTTAAATATTAACGTATACATTTTCTACATTAATTATTATCATGAAATATGATAAAATAATCCAAAAATAATTGTTAAGTTAAAAGTATGATATATATATCATATTTTTTAAATGAAATTTATATTTATTTTCATTTATATTCTATAAATTATTTTAGAGTATTTAATATAAAGAACTTGTTTATTCGTTTATTACAAATGATACACTGAGGCAAATTTGCATGTTTGTTATTACCATTAAAATATAGTTAAACAAAAATTGTTACAAAAACTATATTTATAGTTAGTTTAATAATATTTATGGTTGAAATAACCAAAATTATAATTGGAAATACTTTAAATGAAAAAAAATATTACAACTATAAAATATAGTGAGATTTGGAATTAACTAAATTATTTTATTAATTTTACTATAAAAAAATAATTGTTACAACCATATTTTTTAAATTATGCTTACTATAAAATATTATAATTTCAAATATACAAAATGACATTTATAAGATTATAAATATAACTGTATAAAATATACTTTAAAGATGAAACCATAAATAAATAATTATCACATCCACAATTTATCTTTATTGCAACACTAATAAAAAAAACGAAACAGAGCGCTTAAATGCTCGAAATTAGTTTCGAGATGGTGTGAGGATTGGTTATGTTTTGTTTTTCGTCACGAACAAAAGTCAATCCTTTACTAATTAATAAAATATTATAGTTAAAAAGACTATATTATTTGGTTACAGTAATTATATTTCATAAGTTGTAATATAAATTTCAAAATAGTAAGAGACAAAAATCACTATTCGATATAGTTAGTAGTATCAAATTTTTGGCTCAGTGTATGTTTTTATGTTGTACAAATTATTTCGAATTGTTTATTTTTTAAATGAACCAAATATGTAATACAATATTTCATAATACAATATTTAATAACGTCTTAATAATAAATTCTGAAGAATTATTTTTGTTAAATATTCGTTATTTAAAGAGAAAATGAAATATTCACCATGTTTATTGCGAATGATGAGTTCTCAGAAATTAATGAATAATAATCAAATCATCATTACCGAAAAATTAAAATTCGTGATAAAATTGAAATATTTCAATACAAACTCACTTTTTACACAGAGGGAAATGTGTGGCCATATTTGCTATACATTTTCAATACCATTTCTCCATATGTCGTTGCGTTCAAAATTCGCAACGTCCAGAGCTGATTTTCGTAGCAATTCACTGCTGAGAAACAGCTCTGACAGTACCGAAAATCAGCTCTACCGAAAATATTTACAGAATATTTATCGAAAATACGCACACATTTTCCTTCATGTAGATCTTTATTTTTCTTTACATGTAAAAGGAGCACTTGCATAATAATATTAACATTCAAAAAAACTGTTAGTTCAATCTTTTTAAAACTTATAATTTTCTAAAATAATAATACTAAACTAAATTTTCGTGAATTATTATATGACATTTATTTTCATTTTATTCCAAAGACTCTTACTTCATATAATACTGAAATAAATCGCTTCAGGTTATTCTCAGTACAACAAAAAATTGCTTAATAATAAAATGTCAGAAAATCGTATTAAAAATGTAATAACAATTTTAATAAAAACAAGAAACAATGAAACCAAAAATTTAATTTATATTAAACATTGAATAATCCAGTATTTAAATTATGCGCATAATTTTAGTTATTAAAAAATGTCGTTCTGCTAAAATAAAAAATTACAAAATATTATTTACACTCCAATAATTATGAAAGGAATCAAAAACAAGTGCCAAGCAGGCATTTTCAGACACTTCCACCTTGCACTATCAAACTTCCTTTTACAGTTTTCGCTTATTCTCACATTTTTCTTTGGCATTCGAAAATTATTTCTAAAAAACATTTGTGCATTTCTATCTCATTACAATTAAGACGCAATATTGAATATATTGTTCAAAAATTTTTTAAATTGTTTTTAAAAGGTGTTTAAAATTCTGTTTCATTCCTGTCAAATCACATCAGAAATAAAGAAGTATTTGATTTGAAAGATTGTTATTCCAAAGAGGAGAGAAAAATGGTACTTTTTGCATCCGAATTTATCAATAAATGAAGTGACTGTCAAAGTCAAGTATAAAAAACATAACAATAATTAAATGAATACTACGAATGCAAAACATTTGGTTGAATAATATGGATTGAACAAGCATCGTTTGATTATGTCAATTCGTTTGATCTGAATACATTGCTAATACAATAATCAGAGTTAAAATTGATGAATTGGATGTTTAATTAATAACAAAGATACACATAAAAACATTGTGTTACTATCGTTACAATGAATTAATTTAAATAATAAAAAGCACGAGTCAATTGTAATTAGTTAGAACGATCACACATAGTAAATTGGTCGAAATGTCTTCTTTTTATATCTCGTTATAAAATTGCGTTAATTAATACAATAAAGATAAATTAAATAAACAAATTTACACGATCAATTTGGTAATTTTAATTATTTGATATCGTTACATACAAAGCAATACAGATAGTATATATATATCTTTTACTTTTACACAATATTGTTATATTTTTCTACCTTTAATAAGAAGAAGATACTATTGTACTTAAATACTCGTCAAATTGAAAGTTTTCGATGATTCAAAGTATAATGACAAACTCAAAACCGTTATGTTGCAGTTTTCACAGAAGAAAATCTGTATAACAAGCATTAAGATATATTTTTATATAAAAAAAACTGCGTATTTCATGAATTTTAACTTTTATTCAACAGTCGTATTAGCTTTCTCTTGGTCCAAAGTTTTCGTTTTTTAATATATAGTTTGAAACAACTATTTGAACGATGAAAGGTATCACTTTTGTCAGATATCACAGAAGACACATTTTTAACGAGTTTAATCAAAGTTTTATTTCGGATAATATAATTCAGTTTTAAAGTCGAAAACAACGTTAATTGGGGCACAAATCGATAAGTTTATTGTTTCAATAGGTTGACAGCAGGTCAACAACTCAAATGAATTTTTCTGTTTTATACGTTATATGTTATATATATGATGTAAAGAAACTTAGTATATTCTGGATGATGTAACCTGTGGTTTCATTATTTGTTACATAACTATAATAATAATAATAATAATAATAATAATATATAGTAGATATATATTAAAAAAACTAAAAATATTCGGCTTAAGAGATACAAATATTTGCAGCATTGTAATTAATTTATTTGCTAGCAAATACAAACATTGACATAAAATAATATTAAACATTCCGTTGAAAACATGACTGATAAAAAACAAATTGATCTTTAATTAACTAAATTATCATATAAAATAAAATCCTATCGTTTTAAACTTGCAAGTTTCATGCAAACTTTCCATTTAATTAATACGAAATTTCCATTTGTATTAACTTATCGAAATCAATACTATAACTTTTCTAATTTTCCAGTAGATTGAATATATGAACTTGACTGTTTACTGCAATAAATTTTACAATAACATTTAATACTTCTTGATTATAAGATAAAATAATTAAACTTGACTGAAAACTAAGTTCTTGATATTTTTTTACTTCTTATCAAAATTAAACCTGGAAATACTCGATTGTGCGATTAATTTTCTTCTTGAATGTAAGAAGGTGAACTTACATTTTGAAATAGATCATTACATATGTAAATAATTTCGTAAGTTTGCCAGTGTATTTGGAAATTTGAATTTCAGAAACTCTATTAGTATGCCGAGAATATTCGAAGATAATGTTTACATATCGAACGGTCAATGATTGCGCAAACTTTTGAGATTACATTTTTCCAAACTGCGCGACAAAATTTTGCTGCTGAGTTGAACTTAACTTTATTATACCTTTACGACAAGTGCTTTATCATTTTCATTTATCCCCTCTGAGCAAACAATATTCATGTAACGTTTTATACTTTTAATAACTTTTTTTAATATTCAGTAATATTAAAACAATTTATAATCTATAAAGGTTAAATATTAATATTAATTTGTTACATAAATTATTGTCTCATTATTTTTTTTATTTAATTTAGCAACATTTTTAAATATCACTAAATATTTTAAGTAACCAAATTTTAGTAAATAACTGAAACGTTTCTTTAAATAGACAAAAAATATGTGACTCTTCAAAATAGACGTTTAAAAAGTGCCTTAAATTTCTAAAAAATGTCTGCAAAGGGAACATAATTTATGTCTCATTCCATGTTAGAAACTTATAAACATCTCACATTGTGAGATACAAAAGTGCTAAAAGCGTCACTCATCAGTGTTTTGAACTGTGACTTATTCTCAATTGGACTATCTCTTTTCAACACATTATTTAAAAAAAGACAGTTGAAGACACATTTATAAAAACTGCTCTCTCATGGAGAGACACTTCTTGTTATACGCGAATTATTCCAGCCGTAAATGAGAGTAAATCGTTACAACATTTGTACAATATAAAACACTTTTAAAGATAATGAAAATCATCTTAAATAAAACCAAATTATTTGAAAGTATAAACATTTTTCTTTAAATATTTTGTGAATCATAATATAATGCAAAATAAAGCTGCATTAAAAGTACAATAAATGTTAGCTTTTTTGACTGTAAATTCTAAAACTGATATGAACGTATGCGTCTGACATTGCGATGGCGTTATACGCCAACCATCTAACAAGATCAGAACCCTAATATCGACAAGGTGTTACATCTCCACCATCTAATGTCGTCACTGCTGAATAAGCTGCTAAAGTTAGTATGATTGCATAAATGTCAACGACAAAATGGAAACATTTGTGCAATAAAAAATTAACTTTCAGCTACAGAAAATAAAAGAAATATAATAAATTAAAATATATTTCAGTACGTATGTGATTAATGACTTTCGAAAAATTATTTAATTAAATTATTTCTGTTTTTATATTATAAATTTAGAGCGATGCAAATTTATTTGTTTTTATTCAAATTCTTAATCTTAATGTACAGATGAAGTCATAATGGTTTATATCAACATAAATAATTCTAAAAATAACAACTAGGAATTTTAGAAGCATATAATTTTAGAATACAGAAGTAGTAATATGTAGAAGAGTAATATATGTAGCAAAAGATCATTCGGTTCATTGAAATTTTTATTTTGCAATTGATTTAAGCTGACAAATTTATTGTTACCCAGGTGGAAATTTTAAATTGGCTCATTAAAGGCCCGGTAGTGGCGATCAGTGGTCGACCTTGGTATTTCATCGTTGGTGCAATATTGGCAACGAAACACCGTATTACGTTGGGCCAGTACTGGCTACCAGTACTGGTTTTATTTTAATTAATTTTTCCATTTTTAACAATAAGAAATGGGACATATCGAATTTTTAGTTCTTAATTGTTTGTTAATATTATTTAAGGTTATTATTAATTTTTAAATTAATTAAAAATGTGTATTTTTATTTTTTTAATTCTCCGATGTTGGGAATTAAACTCCGGTCCTTGCGGTTACTGATCTCGTACTTTACCCCTACTCCACGGCGTCTTCAAAAATACTTGACTTATAGCATGAACACATATTCTCTTACATTTTTTATACCGAAACCAATACTGGGCCAGTGTTGCGCCGACAGTTAAAAAGAAATATTTTTGATAATGAGGTGACGCAAATAGGCATTTCCATAATTAATTTAGTAAATTAAACAATTTAACAAAATATCAGTCGTTAATTTTAACATTTGTACACTGTTAAAAAATTTTTAAAAACCAACTTTATTTTAAGTTGAATAAATCATATATTAGTTAAATTAACTAAAATCCGTTCAATTCACCTGATAGTCGAGTTGATTTAGCTCGATTTAACTTGATATTACTTTTCATTTTTAACAGTGTACCATTTACTATAAAAATAACATATTCTATAAAAATATATAAATAAATTTAGTAAAATACTTACTAGTTAATTAAGTAATAAATAAATTATTATATTAATTAATTAGTAATTAATAATAGTAATTAATAACGACTCATAAATAATTATACGTATCAGTTATAATAATGTTTATTTATCATATTATCATTTAAGTATATATAAACATACCAAATCCAGTTTTACAATAATTTGTAAATAATTGCAATTTTTAAAGGAAATTTCGTATTACACATTTAAGTACAATTAACTAAATGGAAAAATATACTTCTGTTGTCTACCATGACTGGGCCAGAGTTGCTTTATTTGACTTATTTAAACAATAATATGCCGTAAAAATCGCCAGTGCTGGGCCAGTAATGCTTGCCGACCTTTGATTGCCAATACTGGCCCAGAGTTGGGCTGTTTGAGTTATTGTGACAATGAACGGCATGCAAAAATAACCAGTATTGCAGCAGCATTGGCTGTCGATTCCCGACTGCCAATGCTGGCCCGTGCTTGGGCCATTTATCATTTATGGCGGAATACTGAAATTTCCATCTGGGTA
>JABFPJ010003260.1:0-16634 GCA_022817425.1 Gryon sp. ZL-2020 | reverse complement strand
CCTAACCTATGTCTTCCCGTTTTGTAACATTCATTTTTTGTACATTATACAATCGTATTCCTTATTTTCATTCAAAATAATTCTTTATTGCCTTTTATTATTATTCATTAATTGAATTTAATACCTTCTCCTTTCATTTTTACGATTTTTTACATAAAAATTGTGATAGAACTGCGTCCGGACAGAGTCCGGACCGTGTCGGAACCATTGACGGTGTAGACACGTCCGCTAGGGTCACTGAAACAAAGTAGAGTATTATGTACACCATAAATTTTCTTGCGCTTTGAAAAGTCAAACGTAAATTTGGTTATCAACCTTTTCTTTTCATATCTATTTTTTATAAAATCTCAATCAAGCTGTAAGTAGTTTGCATCAGTAAAGCAAAGATAAGTTCTAATACATTGTCTTTTAACAATTCTCTTAATAAATGAAATTTTTGTACATTTGGCAGATTTTTATTGTGAACTCCTTCTGTAAATGCATCTTTAAAAGCGAGCCAATGTTCATATTTCCCATGAAAACGGTTTTATAGTTAACGATAAAAGCTTATCCTTAAAAACGGCATTAGTTTAAATATGATTAGTATTTTATATATTACATAATAACTGAAGTTGTGCTTATAAGAAATGTTCCATTTGACTTGGCTAGACTTGACTTGGTTCTTGTTGTGCTAACGATTTTAACTTTGTACGAGCTTTTCCCATTGGTTCATAATACATATTTTCATATTTGTCACTATCTTCGTTGCACATTGTTAAATCTCTTTTATCTTCTTGACTGCGTATCTTCAAAGTTCTTCCAAAAAATTTGAATCTTGTCATATCTTTCTTTTAATTCGCTGAATCCATTTTGTGAACATTCATTAGTAAAATTTTTTAAATTGGTTATTTTTCTTTTTGATGCAGATAATTGTGATGACTTTTTTGCTTTTTCTATTATAGCTTCCATTACGATTATTTAACCTTTTTAATTATCACGTGACTTCATTTGACATATACGTTTTTTTAATTTTAAAGTGAACTGTATTTTTTCTTTTTTTGCTTTGTTATGAATTCGGTGCGACTGACCAAATGTTATTTCACTTTTTTTATTTAATCACATTTATTAAAGTCACAACTATTTAGTTCAAGAAAGTTAAGATTATTTATTTAACAAAAGAAAATGGTTGCCATGGCCTATTAATATTTCAAGTTAAATTAGAATACAATATTTAAATTCAAAATCATAATAAAATAATAAATTGTAAAATTACACACATTTATTTTATTTTGAATTATAATTTTTGTAATAATAATAGTGTTATTGGATTATAAAATATTTTTTATATTTATTAATATGATAAATTTTCTACAGATATTTAAAATTTATTAATTTCGAAATTTTAACATATATATTATCAAAAATATTCAAATATATATCATATAAAATAAAAAAAAGTGTAATTATCAAGTGTTACACAAATTTATGAATCTGTTGTGTTTTTGTGTAAGATTCTTTGAATTTTATACAAATTGTTATTATTGTTCTGTTTTAGGTTAAATGCTTTAATTTTTACACAAAGTGATCTGTCTGATATATTTTTGTGTTAAATGCTTTGAATTTTACACAAAATAATATGTCTGATGTTTTTTCACAAATTGATACGTTCGATGGGTTTTTGTGTTAAATACTATAAATTATACACAATTTTGTATATATTTCTATGATTATTTTTTACAGTGTAATAAACTAATTAATGGAATTAATTAATGTTCTTTTAAATTCTATACTCTCAAGTAGAAAGAATAAGAGAAGGAATAAGATCAAAAACTAAATTAAAGTACATTCCTTTAAATAAAAATTATATCATTTCACAGTAGGAAGACAAGCATTATAATAATCAAAATTCAGATTAATGAATTTAAATTCATTCATCTTATCATTTACATCTCTGCTGAAATGAAACAATGTATGATTGTTTTCTTCCCCGGCATTAAACTCCCTTGACACATTTTTTTATCTTTTTCGGAAAAGTTGTACGTATGATTATAAATATTAGGATTCGTGTTAATTTTGTTATCTTCTTGTTTGTTTTGTTATCTCGGTAATCCACACATTGTGCAGTGGCTGTCCCATGGAATATCTCGTCTCTCGTACGAAAAACAATGAAACGTGAGTTTAAGTTAAGTTCGCTTTCCTTTCTCAGCGGTAATAAATTTCATGCGTGAGATGTGGCTTTTGGTGAGATCATATATGAGAGAAAAATCATTTATAATTAATAATTAATTTACCTATGTAACATATTGCGCCATTTCCCAATAATTCACGCGAAATACCTTTATTATACTCATTTTTAATGTTTACACACAGGGAAATTTTTAGGAATAATTACTATAGTTTACGGCAGCAAGGATACATCAAGCATGTTTTCAGCTTTATTCCTGCAACTATAGGAAAAATGTAACGTATTTTCTATTACTTACTTTAAGAACTTCAAAAGTATCAAAAGTTTATTGAAGTAATTTTCCCATAGTTGCAGGAATAAATTTAAAAACATGCTTAATGTGTCCTGGTTGCTGTAAACTATAGTAATTATTCCAAAAAATTTCCCTGTGTGTACTAATTTTATATACAAATTTAATTCGTATAAAAATTTATTCTTGAATATATCTTTAAATATACAAAAAAGTATATTATACCGTCGTAGTAGGTCAAGCATCTTCTACTTAAAATCGTAAATCTACACACTTGAAAGTGTATTCCAAAAAAGTCTATTCGGATAAAATAACCCTTCTTCGAAAAAGCATTGGTGTCTCGCAATTCGATTCCAGAAAGTGTTTGCTGGCAAAAAATAAACGGTAGCCTATGTCGGCAATTTTCGTATCGTCTCGCTTAGCACATTCGACGTTTACGAGACAGTGATACTCTGTGTGCCACTTTATATAAATGATGATTTTATTTTTGCGGACTTTCTTAAAGTTAACAACAATTATACTTGAATTAAGAAAAATGGACCATCTATCTATTCATCAAGCATTTTTAATTATATTCAATAATAAATAATCATTAATTATAATTAACGAAATTTAAAAATTCATTTTTTATAGTTCTATCTAATAATACAAATACAAACTAAAAGTATATTTGTATACTAATTATTAAGACAAAATTGATTTAGAATATAATTTTTCTGAAATTCATTACCTTGAAAAGTAATAGATAATTTAAACATTGTTTGCATATAATTATAATAAAAATATTCTTTGTGATTAAATTTCATAAAAGACATAGAGACAAACACATGAATGAGATCGATGAGACATCCACGAAATCGTGCAAGATACAGTCACGCGTGATTGAGTTTCAGTTATGAGCAAAGTCATCAAACTGATTACAACTCGACTTTAAGTGTTACCTTATAGTCATAGTAACTCGGACGGCTTCTTCAAAAGATATGCCTACTTTGTATAAAAACGTTTATTCGGATGTCACTTGCGATTTTTATGCTCGAAATGTCATAATCATTTTGTGTATAAAAGTCGGTAAACAATAATTATTGAATACTGGTGAATAATTAAAAATCGGCCAGAATAGATAAAACATCGATAATTATTAATTATACAGAACTGATAAATAATTAACAATCGATCAAAATCGATCCAAGCAACGGAAAAATGGATCAAAAATGTATTCATTTTTGATCCGAGAAAAACAGAAATAGGTCAACATCGATCAAAAATCGGTAATCAATCATTATTTATTACCGATTTTCAACTTGTTTCAACAAAAACTCCAAATTTACAAATTGTGTAATGAATCATGATGGTTTCGTAAACAATGTTGTGTATTTAATTTTTTTACGCCGATTTTAATGTTCGTCGTTTTCTAGAATTCTTCGTTCAACGACTTTTCGCGGATGGATTAAACGCACATCTTTCGTCTTTTCAGATTTGATTCAGTTAGATTTGCCGCCTTAAGAATTCTGACTGAACAGTATATTCATTATTTTATCTTGATATAACACACATGTGACGTAATTGATGCAAACGGAGATGAAATAAGTTGTAATATAATCGTCATGTATAAAAAAGAGAATCCAGTAGCCAAATATTACTTTACTGTTTTAAAATACTGCATTTTTAAAGTGAAGAAAAAATTTTTTAACATATTTTCGTACTTACTAAAGCATTCAGTATTTATTAAATTGTCTTTTAATAATGTTCTTATGTTGTCTAAATTGAAAACAAATTATAATTTAAAAAACCTAAGATTTATAAACAAAATGAATATTAATTTAATTTAAATTTAATTAAGAAATAAATATTGAGAGCTTAAGCAAATAAAATAAAATAATGTTATGCCAACAATTGCGGTTGAACATTATTAAAATGGTATTAAAATATTATTATGTATACACTTAATTACAACGTATACATTATTAATTTTAAAATATGTTTTTAAACAAATCAGAAAACTAATCCATTAAAAACGCAACAACTTTTTCTGATTTTATAGACATTTTCTAAATTATATTAATATAGTGAAAAAATATATAATAATGCTCATTAACTTTAACATTAATTAAAACATTTTTTTGTTTATTAATAATAAGAACAAATTATTTATTAAGTTCTCTTGACTAACTTACGGCTAATTTATAGAACATCTGTAAATATTGGAATAACTCTGAATTATATGTGCATTCTTCAGCCTCTGACACATATAATTTTTACTTTCTTTTCACAACAAATATTTTATAATAATTATGTTTATTTTTTTGAAAAATTTGAAAGTAGAAATTAATGGACCGTCCGTGCATTTGTTTCATTCTGTGTAAAGTTGTCAATCAGCAGTTCATCAGTGAAAATAAATATAATAACTACAATTTAATAATTTTTTTACACACCAAAGTAACATAATTAAAGACATCAAAAGAAAATGAAGTAATTTGCACTTTCTGTCTGAAAGTGTGAAACTTTCGGAGATGTTAAAATATATTTCAGCATTGTTTGGTCGTGTAATTACGTTCGTCCAAAACAGAAAAAGATACAATCAAAATTAAGTTGTGACAATTCATTGAGAAGACAGTCGAGAGATACTTTCGAGACCTTGATTTTGTTACTCGAGTGTGGCACTTGAATATAATTACTTTAACAGAAGAATTTGCACTTAGTCACTGAGAAAAAGTTTTATTTTTGAAGTGACGATAACAGCAGTTGCAGTGAATGAAACTCTCTTTAAAAGATTGATTTATGAATCGGCTGATGATTTGTCACTGCAAAAAATGTACTTTACATTCTTCTGAATTGATAGATTTATTGTTTATATTTTTGACAGTGTAGAATTTTGCATTATTAATCTTCATGTGACTAAAACAAAGTAGAAAAATGAAAAAGAGAGACAAAAATGGAAAAATAGCTTTGAAAGGTAATTGAATTGGATTTCAGTTAGAAAGGAAATGACGTTGAAAATAGTTTCGTGATTGGTTGCTTTTTTGAAAAGTCGCGGCGACCGACACCTGCCATGTGAATTGCAGACCGGACGTACTTAAGCAACCTACTTCGAGCCCTAGATGTAAACTGAAGTTCTGGTATTTCCGTTCGGCAATTTAGTTAAACCGTTCTTGATTTGATTATTTCATTGTGATCGTAATGATATCTGAGACATTCTGCAGTTATACGGGAGAACAAAATGTAGTTAAATCAAAACAATATGATATATTTTGAACTAATATTTCGTTACAATGTCAAAAGTATATTATTAAACCTTTGAGTCATATATTATGCTAACAATCCATTTTTTATGAGAATATGTATATAAGAGTTTTTACGATGGCGTAATAAGGCATAAAGACAAAATTTTGATCCGCCATATTGTCTGCCATTTTTAATTTTAAAAATCTGACTTAAAAATGTGAGATTCGTATTTTACGACCCAGGAAGCCCCTATAAACATATTTTAATAAAAAATATGCGGAAAGTAAAATCCATTAATCAGAAGTTAATTTTTGAAATACAAATTTTATTATATCATGCAAGTGCAATTGTAAAGAACAATTTCCGGAAACAACAGGAAAAGATTTTTTTAATATATATAACTTTATTTTAAATAAATTCCCGATTTATTGAACAAATTGAGATTATGTCTTTTGAATCTTATGGTACTCCATTGATTTTTCACCTGGAAAGTGACTAATGCAATTATTATTTCACATTAAAATAACCCCATTTTATTTCCTGTGTACAATTTAATAAATTTACAATCTTACTAATTTCTTTAGAAACATTTAATAATATGAGCCATTAAGAATTAAAGCCAAAAAATATTTCTGTTTTTTAAATATACGATTTTATTTTTACAGAAGAATACTTTTTAATCATTCGAAAAATATATCAAATATCCTTACATTGATAAGACTGAATTTCACAATATTATGAAAAATTACAAATAAATTAAAACTGAAAGGTGAATTGCCTCGACACGAATGTTGCCTCCCGCGAAAGTATATCAGATGAAAACATTTGTCCTCTGTCGATGCATAATGGTGGTTCAAAGCAGCGTTGCGCAAGTGAATGTGATATCACGAATTCCCAATCATCCTTTCCGGGAGAGAAAGGTCTTCTGGTGGTGTACAAATATAAATACTTAAATACAAACATTCAATTGCGATACAGCATAAAGTTAACTATATGGCTAAGTAATGCTGTCAACCGATTGGCAGAACCAAGTTTCCGCAGCTTTGGCAGGAAATTGCGCCAGCTGTTGTGGCGTTGGCGGCAGAAATTGTTCGACGCTAGATTTGCTAATTACAATGAACCAATCGTACTTTATTGGAATAAACTGACCGATTGGGGAAATAATGGCGAGATTCAACACTTGCGACATCGATTATATGCATTTTGTGAACAAGATAAAAAAGAACGTAGAAAGATTGTACATGATTATTTCGACCCACCAGGTTTAGAAAACAGGGAACAATAACTGTGACGTCCTACCAGAGTTATTATTTGAGTTCAAATAAGGTTTTATAAACGATTTTATAAGTTACTTAAGAATAGGCCATTTCAACCGTGAGTAATGGTATAATCGATTATTTTAATCAGTTAATCGATTAAAAAATATCTATTATGTTGATCGATTATTTCATTCAATTATCAAATATATATATACATTTTTTTCCTTTTTAAATTATAATAAACAAACGTAACAATTTTTGTGTTTTGGTAATCAATTATTTTTTGATAAATAATCGTCCATCTCTAAAGTAACTTCCATTCCTTAAAATAGCAACGTTGATGTATACTTCAAAATAAAAAGCAACAAATAAACAAGCTCGATGCGATTTAATCGTAACCCCTTTTGCTACAGCACTTGTTGTCGCCAACAGGTTCGTCAAGTTCCGCAGGAAGTAGAAGCGAATTAAACAGTAAAACTCAGTAACGGAAGTGATTCGTTCACATCGCTCGACAAGTGCTCGCTACTGCTCAATTGGGGAGTCGAACGAATGTTATCCTGTTTCATCGTCAAATCCATCAGTTCTCAGAATATTGATTTTCAAAATTCTATTTTACACTTTATGTTGAACATTAAATCTAGAGCTGCTAGATATTAATATACTAAAATTATGTATAGATCGGAAAATTCTATGAAATGCATTTAATTTTTGAATCTACAAAAAAATTAAAAAATATCATAATATATCAAATTTTGCAAATATAAGAAAAACTTTTCTTTCCTTTCTGTTACTATGTTTTAACATAGTAACATCAAAATAAACATTTTTTAACAAAAAATAAAACATTTTATTCAAAGAAAACGCAACCGTGAAATTTAATTATGAAAATATAGTATGTGATATTCATTTATTTATATTTTAGAACTTTAATTTTCATTTGTAAAAAAATATCAAGTAATTGATAATTTTTAAATTAGATTAGTTCTAGTATTAATATTATTATTCATTATTTATTTTGTATGATTTATTTAAACATATTAATTTATACACTGGAAACTGAAGATTCTATAAATAATATAAATATAAACATTCTATATATAATATAAAATAAGAGATGATGTGGTTTTTTCGACATAAAATGTGCACAAAGAGAATCATCGAATTCCTCATTACTCCAACATAAAATCTAAGAGTAATTGTGTTAGAAGCTGTATACATTATCAGTAGAAGAATGGATGGCGTTGAATAATAAAAATGTTTGGATGCTGGAAGAAAGTTCTGTAGAAGAATTGAAGCAAAATTACAGAAAGTTCTGTTACAGAATGAAGTACATGTTGATATTTTTAGCAGTTTCCTTATAGTTAATCTTCAAATTCACTTCCTTATGTGTATACATACTTGTCATAACCAATCTATGGAATTTATTTTTTTATTTTATTCATTTAGAAATTCCGACTTCTTAAAAATTTGCAATAGTACGTTTAAATAAAATATAGACTATTTTTTTCATACCTATGATTAAGGCGGAAAGTGTAATTTACTGGCCGAGGGCGCGGAAGATCACTTTTCTGACCTAATTCCAGGTACGAAAAGCAGGACAAAATGTTTTTGACAGTATATACTATTACGTATACTTTTGTGCTTGAGGGCAGAAAAGTGGTCTTTTCCACCTTAGAACAATCCCAGGCGTGAAAATCGTGACAAAATGTCCTTGAAACATAATATACTATTAAACAGTCACTGATGACTATTATCAATTTTTTTCTTTTTTATAACGCAACCTAGTATTACATTTCTTTTTTCTCAAAATTACCACAATTATTCATCATATCACATATTATCTTTAGATTCGTAACCCGACTCATATACCGCGATAATATAATAATAATATTTTCGGGATTCATTACAAATGCAAACGCAAACGTTTACAAAGCACCACCTCTCCCTCACATTAATCATTCAAAAATTATCTGTCTAAAAGTACTTTTATATTTCAGGGAATTCTAACCCCAGCGATATGCTTATGACAGGTATCTGTTTACACGTAATTTATCGATAAAAGCTTGTTAGATGCACGTTCTGTTGACACGCCGAGTCAATTTTCTTGGGCTTTATCTTTGTGCAATCATAGTGAGTGCTTTATCATATGGTAAAATGGTTCATGTGTTAACATCCATTTATATAGTCGAAGGGTAACAACCACTCCTAAGATGAGGTGTGGCACTTGGGTGCGGTACGTTGCTCACGTGTGAGCTTTTTATTTCCGTGTTATTTGGTAATTACCGGTCTAAGTGATATTATGATCGGAATGACTTTTTAATTTTATTTGAGTAATCAAAAAAATGGAAAGTAATTTTAAGAAACGACTTCCGCAATAAAATTGTTTATATATAAAAAGTCGATAATTTTTTTTTTTAATATGGATCAATATAATTTTAGCTATGATAATGTATTAACATTAAATTTGTCAATTAAACATTCACACATTTACGTTATTACAAATTTTTGTCAATATTTTTATGCAACAACGTAATAGTACATTTTGCACCAAGGGAAATGAAAAAGAAAATTCGCTACCGAGTGCGAAGCTTACAATCCGAGCCGAAGGCGAGGTTTGTAATCGCACGAGGAAAAAATTTTCTTTTATTTTTCATGGTGCAAACGATATTTTTCGCCACAAGGGAGCAGAAAATGCAGTTTCTTTAAAACCCCCTAGAGATGGAAACCACATTTGCTGTCACCGTGTGGCGAAAAAAGTATTTTATAAATAAAATCTAATGAAAAAGTCATATTTACAGATTATATTTTATTACTAGTAATAAAATACAATCTGTAAACATTATTTTTTATTATTATACATTAAACATTATTTATTATTACTTATAAATTTTGTGTTATTTGGACATCGACCAAGAAATTGAAATGAATTTTTATGTTTTTTTTTTATGTTTTATACTAGAAAGTTGTATAAAATATAAAGTATTTTGTTTAAAAAGAGACGACAAAGGGACGACATTCCAAAAAATGTCACGAAAAAATAAGAAAAATCGTAATTAATTTCGTACTTTCAATAAAAACATTTAAACAATTTTTAATTTTTATTTGTATTTTTATGAACGTCATCCCTCTGCGGTCGCTCTGCCAGAGAAAATAAGAAAAATTGATGTTTTGTTTTTTCCGTGTAAAACGCATGATTAAATACCTAATGATCAATTTTCTTAATGAAAATTTTCCCCTTCTTTAATTAATTGAAATATTATTAATTACTTTCAGTATTATTATTATATTTAAATTAATTTAGCTTAAAAATTATAACAATCGATTATTGACTATTATTTCATTTTTATTAATTTATTTTATTTGATAGAAAATACGATTTTTGAAATTTAAACATTGAATACAAAACATAAAGTGATAATAAAACAACGTTGCAGTGCAAATGATGGCGTAATATATTAAAGATATAAATATTTCTGTGTATAAACTGTGTCGCTATATTACTTTGAATAATTTTAGTTTAAGTAATATTATTTTTTTAGTATTCACATTCATAATATTTAAAATTAGCCAAAATATGTCATATTATATATATTGTGTAAAATTATATAATGATATAATTATATATATTATCATATATACGATATGGAAGTATATTTAGAAGCCTTCACTGTTTGTCAAGATATTTTGTATTAAACAGTGGGCGATATAAAATATTTATAGATTGGATTGGTACGTCGTCTGGAATGGTCATAACTCATAATGTCACCGCACATTCGTCATTTGATATCCACAGACATGTTCGTCTACAACGTCTTTCATAAATTGCACAAGTTGCTCGCTTAATAATGCACATTGGGCCGCGTTCGAATCCACAGCATCTATTTCATCAATTTATCTCATTGCTTTTATTGTTTGTCAGAGATCTAGATCATTGTGCCCTGTAAACACTGATTTATGAGTCAAAAACTCGCTTGTTCTTTTATCACATTTTTATACATACTCATTTAGCGTTTCTCTTTATTTATTGTCTCTTATATGAACCCATTTGAAAACATGATTTCATTCATTAATAATAATAAATAATAATATTGTTTTGGAATTGAATTAGAATGTTTTTGTTATTAATAATTATTAGAATTATAATTTAAACAAATAAAAACACTTTTTACTTAACTTACCAAAACAGGTCAAACTGTACTTTTACTATACCCTGTTTGACTTCATATTAGAAGCAAATATCAATTAATGAATTGTACGGTTAATCAACTAATCAAATTCGAACTGAAAGACCTCCGTGACTCTTTCGTCAGTTATCAAGAAACCAAGTTCACGTAGCGTGTAATATGAGCCAATTGTCAGTGTTGACCCAAATACTTCAGCCGCTCCCGCAAACTAACATCAATTTGTGCAGACGTCCCAATAGACGAAACAATCAACAGTATGATATAATAAATAATTAGTAGCAGTTAGAACAACGGCATTATATAAAATGGTCCAATGTATTTATTTGTTAATAAATATAATAAAGAACATCAAATTAAATAAATGTTTAACAATTATATAAATATATATATATATTTACTTACCTCTTTCTATAATTGGATAAATGAAAAGTTAATTATTCGATATTATACACAAAATAATGCTATATTAGATGTAAGATTTTTAGTATGATCAAATATGAGCAATTTAATCGTTAAAATCTCATTTTTATTTCATTTGAAAGAATGTCATTTAAAAATAATGTTTTATTAATCTAATTTATTACTTTATCTACTTCATAATTTAATATTGTTTATAAATGTAATTAATTTATTCAATGCTAAGTTTACTTTATTTCAGTGTATACAGTAAGCATTTTTTTAAATACATTGTTTTGACTTATGTATACTTGACATGCGGATGGACAGTTTAAGTTGACTAATCAGCTCGGATCCAAATAGTAAAAGAAGAAGAAGATTTTCTGTATATCAATTACACGAAATGATGTCTTAAATGCATTCAGGCTGATCATTTAAATTTTTGACCTCAATGTTCTATTTCTTCTAATTATAGTGTTTTTACTTATTAATAACAACAAAACACTTACTATATACTTCTTTCAGAATGGCATATAATTGGCACATCGCGTAATTAATTTAGTTAAACTTGCAAACACTGACTGCGAAAAAATATTAAAACATCCTTCTTTCAAATAAACAATCGAATATGTATGTTTTTAACTAACATTCACTATTTACATTGCTCATTTTTTGCAATTAAAGTTTTCTATAAGTTACGTATATTTATTCATTATCCTCCTAATAGCAGTAGCTCGTTTCAAATTTTCTGGTCTCTAATAAAACTACTTATCGACGTTCCCATGGAAGAACCCTACATTTCAAATTCCTGCGTGAAAAACTCCACTTTGCAATGTTAAATTAAATGCAAGTGTGGGGTTTTTCACGCAGGAATTTGAATCGTGGGGTTCTTCCATGGGAACGACGATATAATATGTGAAGTAGGTCTACTAGCCTATTCAGATGCTTTATTTGTTTTTAATTAATATTGTATTTTTGCATCAACTTTACAGAGCTTAATCGTACTATTTTAACCATAATATTTTTATATCAAAGAACAAAGATTTATTAGTGTTTAATATACATTATTTTGCGCGTAAAAAGACTTAATATTATAAAAAAATTTATAGATAGTACAAATTAATACTTTTATATAGAAAACTAAAAATAATAACATACTATTTTTTCAAAAGTCACGAATAATAATTTTCCATTCTCACGCGTAATCCGGTACATTAGAATATCGACTACTGTGCTACAAAATTTGATACATCGCTTAATCTATCGAATCGTTCACTCCAGTAACAAAATAGAGCATCGCCTGATTTCGAAATCTTCTGTGTCAATCGAGTGGAAAAGATCAAATATCATATATAATTTCACACATTCAGTACCATTTCACCGTCATCTTAAAATTGTTGTTTATTAATCCAAGCTTTTATCGTACGATTTTTCTCTTCTTATCGTCTTGCAAATAAAGCATGGCAAAACTCAAGTAAATGTTTGCAAACCGAGTCTTTTATCTGCTGTAAATCACTTGGCGAGTCTTTTCCCGGGTATAATGAAATTCAGCTCGAGGATACGGGGCGTGGAAAGGGCTCATGGGAATCCCATAGCGAGCGCACAGACACAACATAACGCTTCGTTTTCGAGTCCCTCCCCCGCCCAACACGACCGTCCATTCCGGATACAATATTTCAATCCCAGTCACGGAAATACGGACGTACCGTCACATCTGCAAATCTCAAATTCAGTTCAGTTCCGAAATGTCAAATGAAACAAAAAGCATTGTCATTATGATGCGTAATTTATACTTTTTATTTCTGAATGTTTTTGGTAACTTCAGTCCAACACATGACTTTCACAAATTCGTCCGGAAAATTTACTTAAGACAAATTAGTGTCGTCATGATTTCTTTTTCACACTTTATTTATTGCCTGCATTTATAATTTCCTGTTTTCATTATCCGGCTAATACACTCAAGCATTTATAACATATCTTATTTTGATTTTTTATATTGTCAAAAAAATTTAATATTCAGTCATATTCAAAATGAAATAAATGGCATTAATCTGGCACTTTCTATTTATCTATTAGGGAATACTGGTCAAGTGTGGATCTAGGCCTGCAAAGGTTTAATCTAACTTCATAAATCTGTCTGCTTATAGTTGATCGGGGACACAAATATCCGGCGTCATAATCAAATAAAAGTCCGCATAAGTATACTAGTTTTAAGTTAAAACTTTTAGCTCATTATAATGTACTTTTAATTTTTCGCTATTTTTCTATTAATTCTAGTCTTCTATAATTCTAGTTCCAATTCAATGCTTTTTATGGAAATGTAATCGTATATACATAAACAATATTTTAAACATATTTTTACATTTATCCAGTAAATGTAATTATGTTTTACACTAATAATAGAGAAACATTTTAAAAAGTCCATTTTCAGCATTTTTAAAAGTGTTTCTGAATGAAGATGTCTCTCCATTGAAAATTAATTAAAAAATATAATCGAAATGAAAAATTTTAATTTGCTCGTTGGTTGACGATAGCGTGCAAATAAATGGTTGCATTTGTTGTTTTTAATTTTTTTTTGTTTGACAGTCGCAGTGCTGGCCAAAGGGTCTCATGGTATAACGTTACTTTCCCACAGCCATGCGATTCCTCAACAAGCTCAACTCACAACTGCAAATGCAACGATACAGACATACAGTGAATCACATGGACATAAGCAATAAAGCCTCGTGAAGCTTAACACAAGCTCACAGGTGCGTACGCTCTCGCATCAAACGGAGACCGAAATCAAATAGGTAGTACCATCTCACCTTGCAAGGTAAACTTGTTCCTGCGGTCGCAATCGCTATTGATAATTGAATCATGTTTGGCATTGTGTTCCACGATACTTTTTGTATTTTCGAAATTAAACACCTCATCATTTTCATGGGAAAACGAAATTCAAATTACATTTTTGCTTTGTGTCTATTATATCTCTATTTTATTGTTCTCTAATTTCAATTTTTTAATTTATATTGAATATTAAAAAAGGTTCATTGAAAATTTAAAACAAATTAATTAATTAAGGGGAGGGAGGGACATCACCATGTAAGGCTTATAAATCGGTGTTTTTTAATATAGTTTTTGGGTTAACAGGAATGAAGGAAACTTGTCGGGTTCTTGTATGTTATTGAGATATATTACAGCTTAACATTTTTTTTAATATTCGTTCCTATGCCGTTCCTATGTAGCCCTGCGCGCAGAAGCTCCTTCTAAAAAACTGTCTAGCTGGGTGCATGTGCCGGGAACTCCGGCAACATTCGAGAACAATTCTAAATGAATTTTTCAAGACTTAATGACATTGTCTCTGATGTAGCGTAGCCGTTTTTTAAAAGTCGAAAAATTATCAAAATGGTGTTGATTTTAAAAAATTGTTACTTTTTTTAACGAAAAATTGATATTTAAATGCTCATATAAAATCGAAAAATTAATATATCCAAAAACGGCTACGCTACATCAGATAGAATTTATTTCTGCACATTTTAAATAAAGAATCAGCTCAATCGGTTTTGTAGATCCTGTTCATTGGAGAAATTGAACAGTTGAAGATTTCATGAAGATGTAACGAAAATTACAAACAATTTAACCCCGTTTATGCACTCGTTTTCAAACTACTTTGCACAACCATACATTTGATTCAATTATCCATGATTCCTGTAATCAACTGAACCCATATTTTGCCTTTAAATTAAACACTTTTCTGACTTGGATTAAAATAATCATTTTCATTCGCAATGTATATAAAAGTTTTCCTTTGAATCCCTGCTGATTTAATGCTTTCTGTTTAATCAATGTAATTATTTAACAATTTTGTTTCAAAATCCTTTCATTAGTTCCTTTTTTTATAATTCAGTATTTCAATTAATATCAATATTTATATATTACAATACAATTTTTCAATATTATTCTTATATTTTTTAATATATTTTTTATACAGTGAAACTATATCAAATTGAAAACAAATTAAAAACCGATATGATATAATATGACAAATCATTACTGGTAGAATCGATTATTTTTTGTTTGTTTTGTTTGTTTTGTTTCGTTTGTTTTGTTTGTTTTGTTTGTTTTCGTTTATCTGTAATGCTCCATTAAATTGTAACTTGGTATATGTTACTTTATTTTACGTCGTTTGTTTTTCCTTATTTATGGGAATAACATTTTCTACTTGGATTAATTATAAACGAAGCCAGACATGGCTAACAAACGGACCGTTGTTTTAACAATGCGTCTTACGAACATTAACCGAGCCTGCGATAACACGCATCACTGCGATCTTACGCGTTTATTCGACATTCGCAGATCGGCACTTTCAGGTTTGTCTTGTTGCGTTGAAGCCGCCATTAGATCTTCGTCTGGATCGTTGATTTTCCGACTTTGTAATTAGTCTTTGGCTCATGCATTACACAAGAAATCTCGACAGTTATAATTAATAAAATGAAATAATGAATATGAACTGTGAAAGTGAAATTTGACTTTATCAATCATTTAAATAATAAATACTATAATTAAAACTAAAGAAACAAAGCATTATTAAATTAAAAGGAAATATAATTATTAAATTTGATGATTGCAGTAAAATCGAATAAAAATAAATACATTAAGCAAAATGCGTCTCAAATTATTTTTTAAATCCACATTGACATTCCCTATAATCTATTTCTAATAAGATAAATAAATGAAAAAAAGTGAGTTATAACTGAGAAATATACGTTGTCAGTTCAGGGTTCCATTTTGGGTATGACAAGGGGGCCTATAATTTTGATGATACCATTACGTTTCCGACAGTCGTTCAAAGCGTCTATGCACAACATTCTTTGACTTGTCCTGCCGCTCTCTTGACCTGACCAATTTTGTTCGGAAATAACGCTGCAAGTGGAACTCACTTTTCAAAGGACCTTTTGAAAGGACCCGTCCATTTGAAGAGCAATCTCTGTGTCTAATGTTGGCATTCAGCTTGAATCTTCCGGTCAACGAATACATACCAACTTTTACACTATGACTTTCTAATGCAACAAAATTTGGAAATAAATTTATATTATTTGTTCTCTTTTTTTTTTTTTTTTTTTTTTTTTTTTTTCGTG
>JABFPJ010003259.1:0-16636 GCA_022817425.1 Gryon sp. ZL-2020 | reverse complement strand
CAAAATTGAGATTGGATAGGTATATTTATCTTTGCAAAAATGAATAGCTTATGATTCGAAGAATATTAAAAACAATTGATTATTAATTTCTGTAACAACCAATATTTTGTAATAACATCCTTAAATAAAAGTATGTTTCAAAATATTTTATTGAAAGTCTCAATTAGTTACACCATCTGCCAATTATATTCCATTCTGAAATAATGACTATTAAAAAGCTTAAATGTTCGAATAACATTAGGTTGGTGCTAATTATATTCCATGATTGACTATATTCCATAATTGAAGCATAATAACATTCCGCATCATAAATGTGGTGCCCTCACAAAATGTTTGGGCAATATTAAAAATTTTCAGGTGATTCTTCAATTGAATTCTATGTTTCTCTCTTCCACTAATGAGTTCACCATACTCTATCCTTTTTGCACTTATAAAACTCAATAAAGAATCACCATAAATGGTTGAGTTACACCAGGCTGGACAATGATAACCTGGATGAGTACTGTGATGAAGGTTATGACAATCGTTCTATCGTCTGCTGATAAAACATACATTCGTTTTTATCATACAATATCTTTCATCGCAAAAAATATGCATACAATAAACATCTAATTGCAATAAACCAAGACAGTCAACCATAAGCAAAAAAAAAGTTGCAAGACAATGAAACAAACAAATGCGTAGTGATATGTAAATTTTGAGTTTATTTTCAAATACAAAATGAAAAATGTTAGACTTTTGCGCGTATTAACATTCAATTTCTCTTGTATATTATTTATCAGGGAAAAATGTTGCAGAAACTAAACTATAAATTATTTTAACGGCTTTGTATATTTAGAAACACCAAAATGGAGACTAATTTAAATTTAAGCGTGACATTGTGTGTCAGTTAAAGCACGCCTGTCATAACTACTTGCAAAGTGCAAGGTCAATGCAATTTGAGATATAAAGTAAATGAAATTGATGGATATTTTTTAATGCTTCTTTTTAAGTTCAATTGAATGTCGTGTTAACAGACAATACAAACTATTTCGTCAAATTCAACAATTTAACAGCAAATTGTAAATGACAAAAAAAAAGATAGTATGAATAAAAATACATTTATCGACGTTCCACTGGGTTGAAAACAATGGAGGGATCTTATTATGTGCTTTTTATCCAAGTCTTTAGTTAAAATAATCTGGTTAAATGATGTAGAATAAAAAACGTGTAGAGACTTTGCTTCTCATCCCTGGAGATACTTCAACAGAATATAAACCATATTAACCAGTGTTTAAGTCTTTTAAGTTGTTAATAGCTCGAAAAAAAGTTTTCCTCTCATTACTTTTTAGAATTTCGTTATCATTATTTTTTGTTGTTGTTTGTTGTACTGAAAGTTCACATGACGCTGAAGAGAACGAAGGAAAAGGAAGGAAGGCAGGCAGAGAGTTTTAATGAAATGATCAAATATTTGCACAACCTGTATTAGGTAACTGTATATGGGTACAACATTCATATTTATCAACGATAAAAAAAAAGAAAAGAGAGAAGAAAAGCAAATCTAATGAAAAAAAGGAATATTATCAATATTTCAACAACAACAATGTATCGTTCATTATGTTACAAATGTTGGATTGAAAAAAAGTTACAAGTCTATGTATCCCATTAACACGAGCGCACTTGCGGGAAACGGTGCACTAGCCGCAGGCCATTATACCTTGACGATCGTTGAGGTAACCAGTTTTCCGCAAGCGCATCTCTTTTAATGGGTTATATAGGCAAGTGCGAACAAAATTCCAGCGGTTTTAATTCTCGGAATACGCGATGTTACCGCACAAAAAACTCGCAACTCCATAATCTGTAAACAATAAAAGCTCTCACCACTTATTGATTCATCAATTTAGATCTCTGAAGTTGGCTACGCCGAGTGTTTTGCCGAATGAAAGCAGATTTAAGTGCTGATAAATTATAGAGTTGTTGCTTTATTGTTAACATGTTAAGTTTGTTGTTGAACTATATTTAAGCCACAGTTTGTCTTGCAATAATTTTGTAATCACACAAATAACGTAACATCAAGTTGATGTTTGATGTAAAAATAATACCAATTTAATAATGACTTTTATTTTGCAATGTATATTGTTAACTTAAAAAAATGTTGTGTTACATGCATTGAGAGAAAAGAAAATAGCTTCTTTTCTTTGAACATTTTAACTTTCCAATAAGAAATAGTAAACAGGGATAAGGTTCATGAAGGCAACTTTTAAAGCAATAAAACATAGTTTCAAAGTCATTTGAAGTTGGTAGCTAATATGAGCATGAAGTTAGGTGCCAACTTGGTGTTACTTTTAAAACTAATATAAAGTTAGCTAATAATATATCCATATAACGTTAGTATCTATTCTTTGTCTCTCTTTGAATTTAATTTACAACAAATTATATACTTTATCTTATGATAAACTAAATTTCATATTTCAAAAACTTTCAGCTCGTTGAAGTTTACGAGTGCGAAAATAATCTCAAGACCATCAGTTTACGAAATTGTACAATTATTACTGCACTATAATATTTTTTTTCACTATAACATTTATATTATGACTTGAAAAACCGGTTTCATTTTTTATAAGAAAAAAAAAGTCTCTATAACAATAAAGTTCATCATCATATATCCTACACCGGCATCGCGAAACAACCTAGCGTTGCAAATTTTGAACATCCCTTTTGTGTTCACTCAGTGTCAAATGCACTTCAGTCTTGCATCCCCAAAAGTTTGACATCATTCAAAGGGCGACGAAAGGTCTTGAGCATGTATACAAAGGCCCGTCATCGAACTCCCCCGACATCAAAAGGAAGAAGAAATGAAGAATAGAAGAAGGCATAGGAACGAGAGGAGGAGAAAAAATGACAATTCATAAATATACCGCGTCATCAATCCTGCGATTGTGTCTCTTTCGAGCGTCATATTTTTATCGTTAGCAAGGTTCCGAAGAAACCGACTCTCGGCCTTTTCATTATAAAGCGCACACAACACACGCGCATCAGGATCATCGTTGATATGAAACAGGGCTATTTAAACGTGTACATGTATATACATGCGCTGAAACACATGCGCCAACTCACATATATTATTACATGTCTATACACACATGTATATATATATATATACACACTCTCTGAGTATAACATGGAAACACGAATGTGGTGCTGAGAAGAGATAGGCGAAGAGTAACATTTGAGAATACAGTGTTGCCAGGCTGGGATTTCGTCTTTGAACTTTGAAAGGGTTTTGGAGACCCTGTGTTTAAGGGTTGCAATCTTGATGCCTGTGAGGGAAGACATCATTTGCATGAACGAAGGTATTTTCGTCACGGGATTCAAAAGCGGGGGAAGCAAGAAGGAGAGGAGGGTGGAAAAGAGAAAAGCGTTTGCGAGCTCGATTCAACGCAGAAATGGATTATGCCAACTTGGCCTATTTGATTTGCACTTTCGGATGCACATATTTCTGCGCGTTACATGTTAATCAGGCAACTTGCTTGTTTAACGAACAAAATTTATTCCGCTCATTAGCATAATCATCCGAGACAAGGGATTGACAACTTACCGACCAGAATTATACCGTTCGAATTTTTTTTTTCATGATGAGAGACAAGTGCCTCAGAAGAAAAATATCTAGATGTTTGTCATGTATGACAAACGTGTCTTAGACATAACTTGTATTAATGTATGTGTTTGTGTCAGAAAATAAATTTTATGTCAATATGTAAAGTTGTCAAATACACTGCAAGTACATTATTCGTGATTTTTGCAATTTTTTTATTGAACAAATATAATTATTTTGAAAAGAGGTTTTTTGGGGATATAAAATTAAAGTTGAATATACTTCACTGTACTTCCTTACTACATTATGTAAACTATTTTCATATTCCAAGCATTAACTTAGCAATAAAACGTATCTATATTTCCCATTGTCTTACGCAATCGATTCAACATATATTTGTTCATCACTGATTCTGATTGTATTACTTAAAAAGCAAAGTTGCAACACTTCATACGAAAATGGACAAATTGTTCTCTGCCGGGGCGCCTTAAAACAAATTTGACATAAAGTTTGATTCGAATAACATCAAACCAGAAATTGTACACGACATAAAAAAAGAGGGAGAGAGAGAAAGAGAGAGGAATAAAACAGTCATTGGCTCTGGTCGAACAAAGAGACGTGTCTAAACTAAAGTCGAGAACACGCGAACTCGAACAAGCGCGACATACTGTCTGGTGGCTGAGAATAAATTGCGACAATTTTGCAACGCGGTTGGTGCGTGTGTTGAACTAGATCGAGATTTGGCACAAAGCAAACTGCGTTTAACGCAGGAAACGCGTTATTATAGGAATACAGTTATCAGGGAACGGGAGGTCATAATAAAATCTTAGCATCTCTTGCAAAATGGAGTAAGCAGACTTTCACATTTAGCCAACTTCGCGAAGCTTAGTTTCAGCTGACTTGAAAGAGAGAAAGAGAGAGGGAGGCAACCGAGGAAGAGAAGTGGAGGCAATCGACATGGGTGTATCGTTCTCGCGATTTTCATACTCAGTATGCAGCAATACGCGCGTTTCTTCATTGCTTTGTTCCCCATTTTTTCTTCTTTTTTTAATTTTGCCTCTTTTTATTACACTTTTCTATTCTTATTTTTTCACATTGTATGCTAAAGACACTATTTCTGCCGATTGGAAAAACAACAACGATAATAATACTCATTTACATTGACTGATACAAATTTAGAATGACACCTGTACTTTAATATATGTATATATACAGCGTTAGGTGAAATAATGAAACATAAATTACTCTCTGAATTATATGTTTATAAAACTCAAGTGCGATAGACTGAAAAAAGAAAGCTACATTTGAAAATGTGAGCTCATTTTTACGATTTTTTTAAACGCACATAAAATTGGTAATATACATTACAATTTTCCAAACGTCATTTTTCTTTGTTTGTTGCATTTTTACGATCAAATGAAATAAGATGCTCGTAATGGACGGAGAAGGGACAAGCTGAACAAAGATAGACGACAGGCTATTCTGTCTCTCCTTCCATATGCGAGTGGTAAAAGAGAATTGGAGAAGAGAGAAAGAACGAGAGAAAAAAAGATGAAACAAGTTTATGCTCGCCTTCTCTCTTTCTGCTAGATCTCCTTGAGAGATCCATGCTAACGAAAACCAAATAAATAGCAGCAATCTTCTGCTGTGTTTGTGTATACCCTGCGTAACACTAGTTACTACTAAACAGAATCAAGCACTGTGTATTCTATTCATGTGTTGTTTTAGAAGCATAAAAAGCAGATTGAACAAAAAGTTCTGTAAAGAAAAAGTTCAATTCGTTGTTTTTTAATGCCTCTTTGAAAACCTTCGCAATATTTTTCAAGTTGATTCAAACACAAAAAAGTTATTATATTTTTTTAGAACATTTTTTTTCAAGTTGTGTATATCTTGTCTGACAGTTGTCGATTATTAAACTTAATCTCTAATGTTTATTGATAATAATTAAAAGTTTAATTTGTTTGTTTGATTAACTGTCAATGAATAACAATATCGCGTCCGTGAAATTAATCTTTTAAACTTCTTGATTTCACGACGAAATAACAATAATAATGTTAATAGCAAAAACAAGTTTAATGTGGGAAGTTCGAAAACACGTTATAGTCAGAATTTTTTATTTTAATGATGTTTTTACTTTTAATATTTTTTTTTAATATAGAAAAAATGATATGTATAGATATAAAAACAATGTAAGTGTTTAATATTTTAAAAATAAATATCTTACGTCTGAAATAGTAAAAATTCTGAATACTCATAACAAATACTGCTATATCACGGAAAATATTAACAATATAATTTAAGAAATAATTTTAGACTTTTTGTTGCTTGTTTTTAATGATATATTAAAAAATAAATCAAATAGAAAAACTTGATGACTAAACTAGAATGACATTTTCAAATCTAAATTGAAAATACTATTTTTAGGATAGTCGGACGTCCCATCTTAACGCGTTAGTAAAAAAATTTGATTTATTATTTATTATTATAAAACTAAAGTATTTTTTTCATTACAAAAAAATTGTACAAATTATACATTAAATTTGTCGTTGTTTCAGAAACAAAAGATACATTAAAACGAAAAAAAGTAAAAAAATAAGTAATTACAGGTAATTAAGATAAAAATAGTAAGCATTAACAGTTACAATTATGTTTGCGAATTAAGTTATTAGAAATGACAGACTTATTGGTATTTTCATATATTTATGTAAGCGATCGGACTCATTAAGGAATGATTATTCATCTAAAGCCAGGATGAATCTAAATTGAGAATACATATGTATGCTAATATCCGTCCGCGTTTATTGGAACATACGTTTGTTTTTTTCTTCAGCCTCTTTTATGTCTTTTTTTTTTTCTTATTCTTTGCCATCTGAAACCTATTTGAAATATACTTCGACCATTTATAGAAATCCTTCCAAATGTCACGAAAAAATGTTTACAGTAAGTTTAACAAAAAAAATCTGCTTCATAAATTACTGATTTTACGATCAATTAATTACAATGAAACAATAATCCCATTTATTTAGCTTAAGACTTGATTAAATAAAAGTGAAATTTGCTTTTTATTTATATACTTTTTTAAAATTATTTTATAAAAAATAAATGAAAAAAATAATTAAATATTACACAATAATTTATTAACATTTATAACAAAAATATGACAAATTTATGTAACTTAAGGCCTTAATTTCATCGATTATATTGTTTTTTATAATGATTTAATGATTTTAAATATATTTTTTCAAAACAAAGACCATTTTTTATCATCATAAACTCGTTTGACTATCTTTATAGAAAAAAAAACGAACAAAATCCTTCGTAAAGCTAGTAGTAAAAGTAGTAAAAAAAAGTGGCTTCATATTCGGTCACGTCAATATTCCACCCTTCGTGAGGCCAAACAAAAGGCCCTTCGGCGTTCAAATTCCTCAACCCGTTCACACAACGGGTAACACGGGTAGCCTGTGCCCGTGAGCAGTGGCTCTCATGTCCTCAGGTCTGACGACATTTATGGTCCATCGGACAATTCTCTGTCGTTGATTTTCGTACGAATTGTTTTTAGAATATCAAGTTTATTCAGAAACAATAAATTAACAATATTAATACTTTTCTTGAAATTTATCAAAATAATTTTTTTATTTTTATTGATAATGTTCAATTTTGTGGTTAAAATAAAAATAAAGTTCCATTCGATTAACTATAACATATGATTATCTTCAAACTTAGCCATATTTTTCCGCTGTGTATGCTAATTTGCATAATTCTATAATAACTCATTTGCCATAATAAATCACGTTTTTAATGCTAATTTCCCTTAGATTTTGTTCGATAGTTTTTGTAACTTTGACATCCCATCACAGTGAAGAAAAATCGTCTGATTTAATTTTCTTCTTATATGCAATTATATTCTGTCTATTTTTGTTGTATACTTTGTCTCTTTTTGTGTAAAATATCGCGAAAGCAATTGTCGCCTATTGGATAGCTGTTTTAAAATTCATATAATGATCAAGTGTCGTACGTACGTGGGCGCAATAAAGACCACTGCCTAGGAGAAGCCTTCTTTACAGTCGTAACATTATTGACATATCTCACGTTCGCCAGTACAATCGCATTTGCGACTTGTATCGTAAGCCGAAGAACAACTTATTAAGGGTCCTTTTAACTCACACCCAACATGAGACTGCATTTTTCAAAGAAGCGAAAACAATACAAAGAAAATATCAGTTCACTTTTAATATAACAGCTAACAAATTCATTCAAATCATTTAATCGATCTTTAAAAATATAAAATGACTAACAATGTTTAACGTTTGCAAGATTTTTATTTAAATTGCACAATTTTACAAGCGAAAAAAGAAACAAAAGAATTGACTAACCGAATTATTAGACAAAGATCTTTATTCGAGCAGATAAAATGCAGTGTAACTGAAAATAACGTCTTACTTTTTTTGTCTCAGTTTTTTTTTTATCTTACATTTTCTTCTCGTCGAATGACGTTTGAATGAAATCAAGTTGATGAAATTTCGTCAGCGAATCTTCTTTGCGAAAATTCGAAATCACAAAATGAGATTTGGGTGTGTGTGCTAAATGAAGGATCGAAAATATGCGACTTTGCAGATAGGATCGCAAATGAAATTCAGCATATTTTTCGGAGGAGTTCAATATCGTTGCGCACAGTATCATTGGAATATTGAATGCACAATTGTCGAACCAAATATTTTGTTTCATATGCAGAACAACGTTTTCATATTTTTGCAATCATACTGAAATGCAATCAAAATTTTTTCGTTATCGATACGTAAGTTTTACGAAGAATTATCGATTGTATCAACTGTTCAAAAAACTTTTTCGATAAGAAGTTTTTTTGCGAATAAACGTACAAGATATACTACTTATTTATGCATATCGAAATTTTGTAATATGCAATTTTTGCATACTTTTTCAACTATTTTATGCGATTATTTCGTGTAATTATTTATTAACATTCTTTTTTTGTTTGAATTGCTTCATGCTAGTTTATGCAGTTTGATTTTCTTGTTGGTTCTAAATGAAACATTACTATATTGGAATTAAACTAGTGCAACTTTGGAACATAACAAATGGCGCTTTGGGCAATGGTTGTTCTGCTAATTCGAATGTAATGCCGAATATACCGAGATTAATGTTGTTAGGATAACGTTCATTATTATAAACACAGGCTAATTTCTAATCGGATAAGGGCGACATAGAAAGTGGAGGTAGAGGTTCTAAGCATAATCCAAGGTCGGAAGTTTCTCTTCACACAAAATACAAAAAAAAAACTAGGCCATCACTGAATGCGTTAAATGTGCACTATTCCTAACAGTAAAAGTACTTCCATTAGCATATATGATCACTCGGACAGAAAAAAACTTACAATACAAATTGTGATGTATTCACTTGAAAAGAAAAATGACTCATACCATATATGTATGCTCTTAAGAAAAACTTAACATATGTAATCGTAAAATATACAACTCTGCTGGTAACTATTTCTTTTTATACAGATTTCAAATTGTCGATTCATTCTGAAGACGAAAAGGAAAATTGAAGTAAATAATACAAAGAAGTGGAAAACAAATTATCATTTTTGCAAAAGTCGAATTTTATTTTCTTTCATTCCATCATTTATTCTGATACGACATGTAAAATTTCAAGTCAGTTAACATTTATTGATCGTTGACTAAAGTGTAAATTTCAACTGTTATTTTAAAATTTGCAAATTAATTACAAATTAATATTAAACATAGACATTTTTTAAAAGCAACACAATTTTGTCTTGCTTCAACGTTCAACGTTTGTCTCTGGCAAAAAAGTTTCATGTATATTTCCATTTAGTCCTTTTTTCTTCATGAAAAAAAGACGATAGCGTCTTAGCATTAAAAATCGTTCTTTGATTTTTTTTTACCGGTCTTTTTACTTACCCTCACACCGTCCATTAATTTAGATAACTTAATATCACTTAAGCGTCAATTTATCTGCGTTTTGTAACAATCGCTTTGAACACGAAATGTAGCATGAAAATAATTGTGCACGATAGGCATCAGCTTGTAGGTTTTGAAACAAAGGAACATGCGTTGGATGGGCATATGGTGCTTTTTTCGAACAAGTTAACGGTGTTTAGAAATGTCCACGAACAATGATCGATCGGCGTATGTGTGTGTAATAGTATTAGTCGTACGGTGTGCGTTATGGCACAGAACAGAGACAAAGGGTAGGTCAAAGTGAGACGGACTATGATAGGCCGAGAGAGACGAAACGATGGCAACAACGAGGGTAAGAGGAGAAGTAAAAATATTACACCAACGGAGGACGGCAAGTTCTGCCAAGGGAATGATGCTGGCTCTTGAAATATACGCATGTGATTCAACGAGGGAGAATCCAAAACAAAGAAGGGTGCGACAAACATGTGCCTAAAGAGAATGACGAAGACAGATGGACTGCAAAAAGAAAGCCACCTTAATAAGAACATGCCGATCGATTAGGATTTATTGTTTGCTGCAAAACTACGCCAATTATGTAACTCGTGCATGGGAAATATGCTTTTTTTGCAGCTGCGATGCATGTTTTATCTTAAGTATTAATTAAAAACAACGCTGGTTGAAATTGCCAGGGATTTAAGCTTACGTAGTTTCAGGTTGATAATATCAACAAAGTAGTTTGATTAAAAAGAATCTGGAAATGTTGGTATAGGAAAAAAGACCAAATATAGTCGTAAAACTGAATGGGGAATCGTGCTATGTAGTTGCGTATTGAAGTGTGTGTGCTCTAACACTAATTGTAATCATGGTTTAGCATTTCTTGTGCTGCTCGAGAATTAGATAAGGAAGAAGCTGTTAGCTCAACGAGCAATAATATTGGGACCACACGAAAATGATGTTAGCATAATTACTTAAGTCTATTACTTGAGCGTCGAATATGACGATGCAACGAGGAAATTGCGTTATGTAAATAATAAGAGAAGAAAATAAGAAAATAAAGAGCGGCAGGAAAAAAGAAGAGTTGAAAATTGCAAAAGCTAAAAAGTATGATTCTTCATGTGCTTTGATATAATATCGTTGAAAAGATAAATTTCATATAATTTTGCGCGGTGACAACAAATGCTGGTGGCATACAGTAAATTTACCGTCGCCGAAACAATAAAAATTGTAGCTTACAGAGAAACCTCCCATGTTATTGTTATGATAATATGTAATTAATCTCGGACAACAATAATGCACAATCACGTTACGCAACTGCAAATATCGTTTTAACTTGTTCAACTGAATGAAACATAATTTCTACATTCACTTTGTAACTTGCACCAAAATCATTTAACTTTTTCAACGGAAAACTAACGTCATTGCAATTCACGGAAAATTTCATTCAAATGTACCAATCCTCTTTTTTTCTCACTAATACACTACATTTATATGATGATAAACGAAATATCAATTAAACCTGACAGTTAACAAAAGTCAAGATCCCGTATAAAATTTGTCCAACTGACATATCCTTGAGTTTGGAATCTACAATGCAAAGACGACAAAATGTGAAATTGCGAGCAGTCGAAAAATAATTTATCCTGCCTTAAGAGCTGTTATTTATTATTTCAATCTATTTTAATAAAACCTATTCATAACTTGCTTTAACATTTTACTTTTTTTTTTTTTTTTGATATTCCATTGCTCGACTAAAGAAGTTGAACCGGAGAATTCGCGCGGCGGCAATATATTCGGCAAAAAGTCCATCTGAGTTAAACTTGCACAGCGCTGTACTTTTATGCTAATACAAGAAGCCATGTTTCTGGTTGAAAATTGAGCACAACCTAGGTCTTTGTATATTCGCATAGGTTGCTCGTGATTTCCCCTTCTCTTTATCTCCTTTTTTTCATTTTTCTCTTTCTCTTACTTTATATATATGTATGTATATATATATGACTCAATCTTTCGTGGTCTTTTCTTCTTTCATACACGGACAAAGAGTTGGCCGAAAAGCACCGTTCGATCGGATTGATGGAAAATAAAATGTGATGGATGATACCATCCAATCCGTTCGGAGCACGAACCAAGCAGGACAACAGAAGTCAAACGGAACGACATTGTGGTCAAATTATTACAGAAACGTTTTCACCTGACAGCTGCTGTGTCATCTTCTCTCGCATTTTTATTTCGCATTCACCTTATGAAGAATCCTGTCGCGAACAAAAAATCAGTCACGATATTTTTGGATGACACTTCTGATGACTCTATAGAAAGTGTTTGTTAAATAAACATTCGAAAGTCAATAATGATATCTGATTCTATGTTAAATTATGCTGCTTTTGAAAGCGAAAAGGCTTGTTTCAATCAAATTAAAACACAAGTTTGATTAAAGAAAAGCGTTTTACTTAAAATAATGTACAAACACCAATTTTCATTACACCCTGTTTTCACAATCTGAAATTGTTTTTTCTTCTTCTTTAATAAATTCACTAAGCATGAAAATGACCATAATCATTATATAACACAGTTCGTTCATTTGTATGTTAATTTTAACAACATAGTTAAAAACTTTCCTAAAGACTAGTTATTTTCTGTATTTCAGTTTAATTAATGTATCTTAATTTTTCCTCTCATTTTTTGAATAAATAATTTAACTCGAGATAAAACAACGTTAGTTCGATTACATAAGCCAAACTTTATTTTAAACTATTTAATTAATTATCCTTTCTCGCCGCAAAATTTACAATGTTTCCACATTATTTTGCTTTCGTTTTATTCACCGAACAATAAAAGTTACAGTAACAAGAAAAAAGAGAAAAAGCCATTTATAAAATGCAGGAACACGAAGTTTTTGAACTTGAAAAGACGCAAAATGTCGCAGACCTCAGTTTCTGTTATTCGTTATCGAGAAAATCCATAATATGTGCGCGTTTTGTGTATCTTTGGCGCATCTACATTTGCCAGCGATATACATGTTTTTTGCTACTTTTTTCCTTGGTCTATCTTTCTTGCACGAACGTTGATGCATCGTCTTTCATCGGAAAACACAAAGGGTCATTGTGTGCTGTGTGCAATTATACGAAAGGATGAGCTACGCCTCCGCCGCGCGACACCAGTAAAGATAATTTTGGCTCGTCGACGGAATTTGCAGGAATGCCGATTCCTCGCGTATTTGCACAAACGTCACTTCCGAATTTCGGGCCCTAGTTTAGTAGAGCAGACAAAATCCAACTCTGTATAGTTGTATGAATGCATAAGCATATTTGTTCAATTATTATTAGATGAATATTTAACCACTGCTCGCAATTCTGAACCAAATTGTATAAGTAATGAAAGTAATTAATTGGGTCGAAATATTTCAATGATGTACCATTTAAAATGAGCGGCGAAATACAAAAATGTTTAAACTAAAATTCAAACAAATTTATGTAAAATAATTTTGTGTTTTATTAATTTTGAGGTGTTCAACCAAATAAAAATATTTCTAAAAAATTGAATAATTGGTTTTTAAATTCTTAATACAATTTTAAAGTTAAAGATTATCATTGAAACATTTTTAAAGCATTTTTGTTATAAACAAGTTAGAAACATACTTTTTCTTAAATATTCCAAAGAATTGTTTAAAAATATTGTAAATTATTGTAATTACTGACCGCAATCTAACACGGACGAAAATATATCCAAAAATATAAACAGGATATATTTCTATATTTTTTATATATCCAGCATATATAATAAAAGATATATATTAAGAAAATATATATATATTATATATACCAAACTATATTTTTTTATATATCCTAAGATATATCTGGTACGAGATATATAAAATATTTAAACATAGATATATATATAAATATATGTTCTCTGGATATATATCTAGTATTTATATTTTATATATATCCATAATATACTGAAAAATGTATTATACAGTTATATTCATTATATAAATTAGACTATATTATTTATATAATATGTATATATTAAAATAAATATATAATAAAATATAGACATAAATATATATACAAGATATATACATGTAAAGAAATAACTCATTAAAAATTACTATGTATCCGAGTAAATTTGTGATGGTAAATGCATTTAGTAAATTTTACTTTTTGACTTAGTAGTTTAACATTATAACTTAGTAATTTTAACATTATAAAAAATAATCCCTCTCCAAGTTTCGAACTCGGAGAGGTCGTTAAAAGGTTTGTTATGTTATTTAAATGTGAAAGGCGTGAAATTTACTTTCACATAATATTTACTATGCGACTTAGTAAAAATTCATCAAATATTTGTAAAAATTACTATTAATTTAGTAAAAATTCATCAAAATTAAGCAAATTTTAATCAAAATCTATCAATTATCACGAAAACGACATTACCGTCATAAGTTTACTCGGATACATAGTAATTTTTAATGAGTTATTTCGTTACGTGTATTGAATATACTTTTAACTCTACTAAATAATAGTAACATTTTAATCATGAAGTTAAGTAAGTTTCATAGATCAGTGTCAAAGTTCAAGACTATACAGATCTCAAAGACTTGGGTTCAAATCTCAGATCCGGAGATTTTTAAAGAAACTGAAAAACGAAAATTTATCATAATACGTTAAATATATAATCAATAATATCAATTTCATTAAAAAATAAAATTATAAATATTTTTTTGTTTAAATGTTTTGTTATAAAATATAGGAATTATATATCCTTAATATATATCTCTTTTATATACAAATTATATATCCTTTTTTAATAAAAAGCGCCAATGAATGTAATATCCAAGATATAAATTATATATATTTAATATATATATAATTAGTTAGAGATTAGTCAGAGATATATTTTGTCTATAAAATTTTGGATATATTTTCGTCCATGTGGGAAAAAAATCAAATACTTATTTTTATTGTTAGAATATATGAATATTAGAAAATATGGTTGGAAATTTCCAGTCGTCTTTCATAATCTTATTTGTACTTCATATATAAGCAGACTGTTAAATACTTTTCATTTTTTTTATATAATAAATAATATGACGGTACTTGACGGCACGAAGTCTTTTAGTTTTAATTTGCCAGGAAAAAAACGAAATAAGATAATCATATCTTTCAAATATATCATAACATGATACAGAGTATTTCATGAAAACAACTCAAAAAGCTTAAATTTATTATTTTATTTTTCGAAAAAAATGAATAATTCCTATATTTTTCATAATATATAATAAAAATAAAACGCTTTCAATAAATATAATGTAACATTGTAATCCATGCAATACTAAATGTTTTTTCAAGCAAGTAAAATACTTATATTATATCAGCTTGATTATTTTCATAATTACTAAAACAAACTCTACACAACGCCACATGTAAGTGACATATTCAAATGATTGATTTTAGCATATTAGCATGGAAAATGTATGAGCTGCGTTGAATTATCATCGAATTGCAAAAGTAAAATCTATTTATAAATAAAATGTAAGTATCACAATTAACGTTGATTAGAAGGCTGTTTTTAAATTGATGCAGAAGATAAAATCGTAACGTATGTTGTGCGAAATAATTGCGTGCAATTGAATGATTGATGCACCAGTGCATGAGCGGGTCCGTCGAAAGTCTCGATTGTGTTAATAATAAAATATCATGAATTTAAGAGTTTATGGTACTTGTGAATTCACTGAATATAGACATTCCTTTATTCGCTTGTACACTTAAAATCTCTTCAGTGTCCTAAATGATAACATATATACTTGACAAAGAAGAAAAAATGACCGTCTGGATTATATTCAGCGCTGGTTTATTTTTTTCTCCCTTTTTGGCATATATCAGATTTATGTCAAAATCTACAGACTTGTATTACATGCAGGGCGTATTCCAAATACATTAATCAATATTAACTCTAATAAGTGTTCAATTCAGTGATAAAGTGAAAAAAATGTTTATTTATAACACACAACCAATAATATCATTGAAATTGTTCACACAAAGACAAAAAAAAAAGCCAGAGACTCTCAATGAACAATGTATAGATCAAAATAGCAATGAAATAACTATATCCACGCCATGGAACGAATACAATTTTTTTCTCCTTTTTTCACAATAAATATCTTCTTTTCAAGTGGAATATTTATTGATAAAGTATCCCTGTATGATTGATTTTACATTGGAACACTCCAATTGTCGGATTTATTTCGTTTGAACACCGATAGAGGAAGCTCAAAAGTAAATGAAAAAATGAGTGATCATAAATCACTCGCTTATATGTCAGTGATTTTTTTTTCAAATAGCAATCGAATTAGGATTTAATAGATTATCTATTATCCTAATTTCTAGATACTTTAATGCAAATAAGATCTCAAATTTAATGCTGAAGATTTATATATATTTGTTTAAAACTTGATTATATTATCATATCGCAAGCATACTTTATCCATTAATAATAGCATTTTTTAATTAAAAAATGCCAATAAAGACATAATCAGGTTTTAATATGGTCAATTTAATTTGCGTGAATCTTATCAATAAAGCTGATCAAGAACATATCCATGCCAAGTTCAGATACATCTAAGGTCCTTAATTTGAAGGTTCGATCCGGACTCTGATTGGGTAAGATATTTAGTTTTCAGATTGGTATCATATTTCAGTCCGATTAATATTTCATCCTGTAAGATGTCTGTGTAAATAAGCATAGACATACACGCAACAACATAACAAATATGTTTGAATTTTATATAAATAACATATATACACCAGCGTACATGAACACACATAAAATACGTTTAAAAAATATATATACTCAACCGACTAATTTATGTTCAATGCACGTGCAAAATAAGCGAGCGAATCACGTTTAGAGAGACGTGTATGTGTGTGTGTGTGTGTGGTTTTATATACATATAGATATACATTTATGTGTGTGTAGGTCGAGTGGCTTCGCTACTTTTGATTTGTTTGATTTGTGTTATACGTGAACGCGAATGGTAGGGCGAAACGTTACAAAGAAGGGATTGTAATCTTGTGCGTGTATGTGTGTGTGTGTGTGTGTGTGTGTGTGTGAGTGTGTGTGTGTGTGTGCA
>JABFPJ010003258.1:0-16637 GCA_022817425.1 Gryon sp. ZL-2020 | reverse complement strand
ATGCCATGAACCAGCGTTTGCATGTTTTTTTATGCTTGTACATTTCGTAGCATCTCCATGAAATGCAATAGACCCGAAAATGCACTATCATTTTCAATTGGCCATAACATTGCCATTTTTCACGTAAAATGAAAACAATTTTTTTTCATTTTGTTCAGAAAGGAATGAATGTTAAGATTACTGCAAAAAAATGAGGGGTTATGAGGGCAATTTTTTTCGCTATACTCATCCATATAATAAATTGATTAATTAGTTTTATTTTTTGTTTCAGAACTTTTAGATGCATTAAATATTCCACTAAGAATTGTAGCGGTTATGGTCATCTCCCATTAGAAGCAGATAATTTTGCAGAACATTTTTATCTTACTCAAGAGCACGATAGAACGTGTGAACCAGAAGAAGATGCAAAATTAAAGAAAGAATTCTACATCAATTTAAAACAGTCTTGCAATGAGAGAATGCGTCTACCGCGGCAAATTTATTCAAAAGTTCAAAAAACGTAAGTAATATTTAATAAAGTATTTTCTTATTGTGATGTCTTTTTTTTAAATATTTATTAAAATATTAATTTACCTTTTATTTATTATTCTGATGTTACTTTATTTTGCAGTCATTTCAAAGCTACAACACATAGGCCTTATAATGGTATAAAGCGTACGATGAAAACGGTATATGGCAGAAGCGCGAGGCATCAGCCCGCCAGAACCATCAAATATTTTTGTTTATAATGAGTTACTCCATAGCGAAAAATGGAATCATTTCCTTTCGTACCCAGGAGGTAAAATGATTGCAAAAATTGTTGGTGATGAACACAATCAATCGATTGTTTTATATGACGAAGAATTTATCAAAGAACTAACTGTTGACTCAATAAAAAAATTGATTCAACATTTGATGTTGTTCCAAGAAATTTAAAATCTCTCTAAGTTAACCACAATTATGTGTTCATTTTTAGGAGTTGTGAGTATATAAATTAATAGTAAATTACACATACAAATTATTTATTGATAATAACAAAAATTAACTAATTTTACATTTTTATAGACATTTCCAATCATGTTTGCTATTATGACTCGACTAACAGAGATTGCGTATATAGCCGTTTTAAGATGTTTGCATGAAGTAGTGCCTGATTACAACCCACTACATTTAATGTCGGATTATGAAGTGGCACAACAAAACGCTATGAAATTTACTTTTCCACGCGGAAATGTTCATGGATGCTACCTTCATTATTGCAGGGTAACTAAGTAATAAAAAATCTGTTTAGTTTTCTTTTTATTAGCGAATAAGTTTCAAAGAATAACAAACGTTTCAGGCAACGCTAGCGTATGCGAAACAATGCGGACTAAGCGCTTACATTACAAGCGAACAAGGAAAAAAAATGGCTGCACATGCTGTGGGCGTTAGCGCTACTTCCAGAAGACGATATTCACGAATCATTTTTATTCATTATTACTTTTGCTTTGGAAGCTCCGACAGACCAATTACAAATATTCGTGGCCTATTTTAAACGTCAATGGATACCAATTGCACATAAGATATCAGTCTTTCAACTGGCTTGGAAGACCAACAATCCTCTTGAATCATACCATGGACAACTGTTGATTCTTATTAAGAGTAAACCTAGATTTTGGGAATTCCATCGTAAGTAAATTTATATTTTAAAAATACATTTTTCATTTTTCTATAGACTTGACTACTGAGAACTTCTGTTCTCTGATTGTAAGTCGCTCAGTTTGGGCAACTCAGTCGCCCAAACCGGAGAACAATTAGAGAGTGCATAAACATGAAAAAAAGGAGAAACATAGAAACGAAAAAAATAAAAGTAAATCAAAAAAAGGAAAACAATGAAGGTAAAAAAATTAAAAAATCTTAGTCAATTTAATATTAATAAGAAAATCAAAACAATTATAAAAGTAAAAAAATAAATTTTGTAGTTTAATATTATATATATTGTATAATATATAGTAATTTAATATATAGCATAATAATAAATTTATTAAACACATTGTTTTAATTTAATAATAACACTATTTTATTAACATATTTGAAATCAACTTCCATTCCATTTGATAAAACAAGGATAAAAATCAGTGTTCTAAAACACATCGCTATTCAAACTGGCCAATAACAGCCCATGCGCTTTTTGTCGCATACGCATTTTGGCATACACTCTGAAATATATTTTGGTGACATCTATAAGAAAATCAAAATAAAAGAATACTTATCAACCAAATCAGAGATAAATACAATAGATATCGTATTCTATATTAATTAAAAGCTAAATTAATTAATCAATTAATTAAAGTTAAAATTGATTAATTAAAAACTCCACCAACAAAAAGAAAAGGCATTGACGATTCGTTGAAAGGCATTTTAACATCTAAAAAAAAGAGAAGTCTCATGAAATTATGCAAAAGTATTGCAGATTTATTATAATTTAATATTATTATCTAATTTATATTTAATATTGTTATTGTATCTATGAAATATAACAACGTATAAAAAGAGAATAAGCATTTTTTTTATATTGGTTATTTTGTGTAGGACCCAATAATAATAATAATAATAATAATAAAATAATAATAATAATAACAATAATAATTATTATTTTAATATTGATACATTTAAATTGTTAATAACAAAAAGATACTTACATCCATATTTACTTCTCACTTATTTTGAGGATTAGATATAAAATAGAATGAATGTTGGTGAATGAGTAATTGTACAAATGCAAATTCTATATATATGTTGTAAATCTATACCCTCATTATAACGTCCACTGTTCACTACCCTTTTATTTTATATAACAAAAAATAACCTTGTCACATAGAAACTTCAATGAAGTAAAGTAAAATTTCAGAAATCAATTAACATTTCTAAGAATTAAACAATTTATCAATTCGCATACATAGATAATATATTAATTTTAACTTTTTTATTAAAAGTTAATTTCATAATCATAAAAAATTACATCTTATAAAAGTTGTACGTAATTTAGGTAACCGGAAAATTTCAATGACATACATTTGCATTAAAAAGGAAAATAAATAATTAATTCACAATTTGACACTTTGAAATTGTGAAATCATCCTTTCACTTTTTTCTAAGCATTGCACAATCAACGCAACGCCACCGAAAATCTGACCGCTATATCCAGAACCCGCCCTTATTACCTGCTATTTTCAATTGATTTTATCATTCAATGGTAATACATTACATTATCTGTAAGTAAATAGCCGAATTCTCATAATACATTTTCTGTAAGGTTATATGGTTATCCTTGGGTTCGAGTGTTACTTACGTTTTCATCTTTATCTGTTTTCACAATTTTCAAGTTGTTTATTGCTCATGAATGAAATCCTTATTCATAAGGTATCCTCTACCGTGAGTGTAAGGGTATTTGATATTTTTAAATGCCCGCCACAACTGCATTATCGAAAATTATAAACACATAAGAATGCTACTCTGTAGATCATTTAATTGATAACAAATCCATCAAGCTCAATTTGTAGAAAAAAACTAAAATGTAATAATAAATGTAAAAAACATGGTGTTCCAATTACCGTGATTTTTTTTACTTTTTGTACTAATTACCTTAATGCACATGTTCCGATTATCATCACATTTTTTGCCTCGGTAAATTAGACTTACCCTTATCATGACAATCAAGTATTCATTATGAACAGTATGGTTTGCAGTTTTGCATGGTTTTTTGTATTGAAATAAAAGGGGCGTGATTTAAGGAAAAATGCTCAATCCGCGACTTTTTTTCAATTCAGTGAAGATGAGCAAAAAACAATCGAATTGACTATTGAAATTCAAAAGCGCAATTTTCATTTAAGTTCAAATATACGATTTATGCTCAATTGTTTTTAATGATTTTCACATCACATTTCCCTCCGTGTATAATTATAGTTATATATAATATAAGTATAGCTAATTTTTTTAGTTCATTTCTCTCAATGTATATAATGTATTTCATAAGAAACATAATATCTGTTAATGTAAATAAATGTAATAATAATAGTACATTCGTAGCTTTATAAATGCAAAAGAATTTAGATTAAAAGTATTATTTATGTTAAATTACACCAGCACCATCTGGTGTAAAAACGCCAAAATTACGCCCAAAAAACGTCAAAAAACGCACAAAAAACGCTAAATTTATTCGACTATTGTCAATAATATAATTTTAAGTATGATTGTTTAAAATTGTAAGCAACTATAAACAATATTTATTTAGTTGCGGTTGTTTCACTAATCCTCCTTGTAGTTGTGACTTATTTTAGTTAAAGGTTTTGTGTGAGGATTCAGTAATTGGGCAGGTTTCGTAAGCGAAATTAAAAAGCCAGAAAGTAATAGTAAATAAGCGACTTTTTAAAACAAAGAAACAAAAAAAAACGGTAAGTTGAACCGTCGAGACCGTCGTGTCATCGCGACGGAACAACGCGCGAAGCAGTGGAGATACAAGCTGCAAGAAAATTCAAACGAAAAGAATATGAAAATAAAGCAAAAGCACTTCACGGATTGATTGAAATCAGTATACAAATCAGAATTGTGTATAGTCACGAAAGAAAAATAAATGTCTCAATTTGTATTGCAAATAAACGCAGTTTAAATGATAAACAAAATAAAGTGTAAAGTCTATAAACCAAATGTGTAAATAAGCCAGTTGCGAAAGATAAATCTAAACAATAACAATGTAAAAGGTTATAAACAAATGCGATGTTATGAAAACAAAGGCAGTACAAATCATAAGCAAGACGGTGTAAAAGTTATAACTAAAGATGTGTAAACTTTATAAACAAAAGCGGTGTAACTAGCCTAAAATGTAAAGATCAAAAACAAGAGTGTTTTAAAGTGCATAAATAAGCAATATAAATATTAAAATAAGCGGTGTAAATCATAAGTATAAGTGGTGTAAGATTATAAACAAAGCGGTGCGATGAACTATAAAGAAAAAAGCGATGCGGTGATAAGAAACAAGCCAAGTAATAGTTCTTCAACAAAGCGGTGCGGCGATAATAAACAAAAACGGTGTAAAATTAATTCATTACAATTAGTTTGATGATTTTGCGTGCCATGAAACAAGTTTTAAAATTGATTTTGAAGATTCGCAAAACATTTCGAAAAATGAAAGATACTACCAGTTCATATTTGAATGTAAATAAACGCTTAAAGATAACGATTTTATTTTGTCATGATAATACGCATATAAAGAAAATAACGTGTGTATAAGCGACTGATTTCATTCAATTCGTGAAAAATTCCTAAATTAATTTTTATGAAAAATATTAATCTGATCTTATAATGTTAGATCTTATAATGTAATGTAATTAAAAATATACAAAAAAATGATAGAAACCAAATCTCAAAGTTTGGAATAATTGCAAAAAGAAAAGAGAGTGAAAACGGCTATCCTTATTTCCCCTCCGGTATTCTTTGTAGTTGGACAAAGACAGCAAGACGGCATGAAATAGCGAACAAAGCAAAGCGGAATAAAGCAACTTCTACAAGATTTTATGAATTTTGAATTGTTTAAGTGTTCTGTTCTGTTTTCTTTTGTGTAATGATTTTGTTAATAAATTATGATAACATAAATAAACAATAAAACAATTAAATGAATAAACTGAAATAATTTTATGAAATTAATGAATGAAAATTAAGCTCAATGTTGTTGAAAATAATTATGAAATAACTCTGAATGAAATTAATTTCCCAAATTAATTCATATTCATAATATTTCATCGTATACGAAAAGTGAAAGCGGTAAAAATAAGATAAGCGAGGAATGTGCCGGTAATTAGAAACTATAAAGTGTGATTATGACTTGTGCGGATTTGAAATAAAATTCAAATTGAAAAAATTGGAATAATTGAGATGAAATGAAATGAACAACGATTCGCGAAAAAAGAATTTCTATAGAAAAAAGAAGAATTTCACGAAAATTTGTTTAACAACGAGAAAAAAAGGGGGTTTGAAAAAAGCTTAATAATAATAGAGATAATTTATCGAGAATTCTTTTCTCCGCAAACGGTGAGAGAAGGAACCCGGGTGCTGGTTTTATCTTACCGATGGATACCACGAAGCAATCAGAAGCTCGTGTGCTTGGTAGTTTTAGGATGGGAAGGTAAGGTAGGGTATGCTTACTTTGCGGCTAAGTCGCATGCTGGCTGGGATGAAAGTGTCGCAACGAGACACTTTTCAGTGGCACGAAACTCACGAACTTTTTGAGGGGTCGCGGAGTAGGGCTCCGTTGTGAGGGTTTTTGCATGTGTTCGTGCGCGCATACGTATGAAATTAAAATACAATTTTGAAGTCGCATGATTCGAAAGCGACATTTTATTTCAAATTTCAGACAATGATACAAATAAAATGAAATTCTATAATAAAATAAAATTGAATGTTCAATGTACTAGTCTACAATCTACGTTAGTTACTTTAAAATATATATTTGTATGTCAAATAGATTTATGCATTTTTAATAAAAAAATTGGTAATATTGGGGACAGCATGACCAAAATTTTTGTAGAAATATATTTTTATTTTTATTACTACAATCATCCGAGATGCTCTTCTAAAGTATTTTCTTATTATTAATATTACATGAGAAAATGAATTCAGGAATATATGATAACTATTTATATTCATAAATTCAATATTTAGGTCTAATAATTTAACATCACTAATAATAATAATACAGTAAAACAATATTATTGATATTAATATTATTATAGATAATATCACAACTTAATGAAAAATATTATAAACATATAAAAATCATTTAATTATTTATTTAAATGAAAGAATAATTATATTTTATATTTTCCATTTAATAATTATTCAAGGTAGTACTATCATTAAGGCAAAATAGTCAGAATTTTATGACAATTTGTAAATATCTTCATTAAGACAGTTTCTACTATCCTTCAACATTTCAAGATGATTGACTATCCAAAAGACAAGATATTTAATAATTAAAATTGAATAAAATGCATTAATGATATAGGAAACAGGATCGAAGACAGTTTAATAGCTTACTTAATAATAGTCAGATGTTAATGAAAATTGAAATATAATTTATCATCAGATTGAATAAAAAGTTATCAAAACGACTAAGCAATTCACGACAAATTTTTCTTTTTATTCTTGATCAAATGTTGAAAATGTATACTTTCTGACCATTTTTAAGAGAGCCCTACTATTTAGATAGGTAATTCATGATGTTATCGTTATATAATTTTAAGAACATATCGAAAAAAGTGGATTTAAACATGATTTTAGACATGATTCTTTATAAAAAACCTAAAAATACGCTACATAACTATAGTTCCACTTTAATTCAATATTTCAGTATCACTTACTACAGAAATTTGAAAATGAGGATCACTAAGCTCCTAGTAATTTTTTAACTGAATAACCGGGTATAGCATAAAAGAAAAGCAATATTAAAATAATAATCCCTATTCCAATGCAAATTTTTAAAATTGTCCATTTATAATTATGCCAAACTATGTATTTAATTGATTTAAGTGGATTTAAGAACCACATAAAAGATGCATCTGGCCGGCTGAAACAGAAAAAATATATCATTTACTTGTGTTTTACATAATGGCGAGTTCAAGCAAAAAAAATATTTTATATTAATAAAGGATAAACTTTTGTGGAATGATTCGATTCTTCTATCCTTTATTAAAACAAAACAATGTTCTTACTGGACGTAACATTTGTATACTCCGCACAAAAATTAGCGCCTCGTCTATAATGTATATTCGTATCTAAAGCGGGCGCAAATTTTTGTGCAGAGTATATATTAACATTGATATGTATTATCTCTAGCAAATTTTTCCTGACGCTATAACGTCGGAACAGCATCGAGACAATGTCGATAGACAATGTTAATTTGTCTTAAATTTTATTAAAATACATTTTAAAAATGTCTATATTATATAGAAAATGTATTTATTTAATTATAAAAGTGACGTCTCTTATGGCTGACGACAAATAATACAAAAGATCATCGCAAAAAATAATACAAATATGACCATAATAAAAATGAACACAACTCGAACTCGAGGATATACAATAAATTACAAAAAAAGTATTTTACCGAAGATCAAGACAGTGACTAAAGATCTGAACTAAGAATTGAGTTTGATTGAAAGAAAGATAATTAAATAATTTATGTTTAAATGTTCTAATATAGTGAAGGAATACTGTACCAATAGTGAAATTAATGTAGACGGCTCGATAAAATTCACTGCCAGGTAATGTGGCTGTTCTTATTCCGCAAATTAAAAGTAAAGACAACAAGAAAAAATATCAGCGATTAGCCACACTCAACTACTTCAGACCACGCAATCAGCGGGAAATATAATCAAATCTACGCAGCCGAAAGATAACTCGAACACAGGAGTTAAATACTGACTGTTTGTTTGATTTCCTGGGTGGAAGTTAAGTCATAGTTAGACAACTATGGAGCAAACAAATTTTATTAGTTCCAAAAGAGGGTAGAGTCGATGATAACACCCAGATTTCGGGCTGAAGAGACGTGGGTAATAGGTTGACTATCCAGAAGGATGACAGGGTGTAAATCATAGTCTATTTTCTTTATGTAAATCCACTGATGAAGTTCCGAAAAAGCTCCCTGTATGAAGGTTTGAATGTCATTCGCGTACATCAAATGCTGTCTGTTATGAATTACATGAGAAGGATTGTTTATAAGGCTGGGAAAAAGTAACGGACCCAGTAACGGAGCCTTGAGGGACACCAGAAGTAACTTTGCGGGAAGTTGAGCGCTCTCAAGATGGGCCAACAACAGCCTGGGTTGTTGGCGACCATACGATTTGGCACTTTGGCAACAAAAAAGGAACATTAAAATAATAATATCTGTAATATTCTGAACAATAACACTTGAATACATCACTCGCTTCCGAAACTATTGTTGCAAGAAACACATTTTACTGTTCTTGTTCTAATCGAGTGTAAAATCATTAATTAAATTAACAATTTTGGCTATAATTGGTCATAACTACGTAAAGTATTTGATATATATTAAAAAAATCAGTTTTACAATACAAGTGTTGGAGCGGGGCGACTAAGTCGCCCCGCTCCAACACTTCAAGCTTCGATTCATTAACCGCAACCCTAGCCTCAAGTAGTTCATGTGCTGTCTTTAAAGCTTTCTGTTCTGAAAGTGCAATGTCGACTTTGGGTGAGAGGAAGTCGAGGGAAGACTTCATCTCCTTCAAGACTGCAAGATAACTCGTTAGAACATTGAGCTTTGTCTCAAAATTATCGAATTTAGAATCCACTTTAAGTAACAACTTGTTCATAGATGATTAACTCGACTTATGCCTGCATATTTAAAGTAACTGGCGCAGCAGAAATATCACGCTGAGTGTTAAAAGTATTAGTGTTCTGAGATGTTGTGGGGATATCAAGGTTCGATATAGGAACTATATCGTCAAAGTTTCGGGAAAAAGAGGTGTTTTTGGCAGATCTAGATAGTTGGCAGGAATGGCAGCACTTTTTCTTGATTAAGATGAACTTAAATTTTGCACAGCTCGAATTAAAATATTTATGACAGTTCTCCCACCGATAAGATCGCTTCAGGGGTTCTGAATATAAACACCATTTGAGCCTCCTCACAAATAAAGTATTAATAATATGATTATTAATTAATATATGAGTCACGGCATTAAACAAAAATTACTGTATTTAAAAAAAACACTAAAATTGCACGCATCATTGGGCAACTTTTATGAAATTTATGCAACTTAAGACACAATTTATGCAAGTTAAGACACAAGAAATGCAAATTTATGCAAATTTGCATTTCTTGTGTCTTAACTTTGTCCTAATGTTGTCCGAACAGTAGAATAATGATAAATATAATTTTTCCTTACTTTGGTTTTTCTAAGCAATCAGGATCGTTTCTTCCGTACCCAGCTGGATTTTTTTCGGCTTCTTCTTTAGAAAGCAAATGAATTTCAGCTTCGACTTTACCCTGAAAGAATATTGTATTCTTAATTTTGAATAGATTTTTGATTTGTAGACAAATATATTCCTTAAAAAATATGAATTTACTGTTAATTCCATATCTTCATTTTCCTTTTTCACATAAAAAGGCCACCATCCCTTCGTACGTTTTTGTTTGAATATATTCACCATAGGTACAGTACCATCTGTTTTTAACATGCCTAAGGTACATAGTTTACTGTTCTTCGCTCCTCTAGGAAACCTATTCAAATCTAATGTAATTGCTCCTAGAAAATCATCTGCCGAAAAGTGATCTGCATCCCACACCTATACCAAATTTATATATAATAAAAATATGTATAAAATATTTTATTTGTAAAAATTATAAAAAAATAAACGCTTCAAGATATAAATTTTACAAGAAATTTTTCTTCTAGGTGCAGTGAATAATCATTATAATTTCTGTGGTGCATTACATCTTTCCCGATTAAATATTAATTCACACGGGATAGTTAACCAACATTTTAATTTCTTTTTAGTGTTGTCGAAAGCAATATTTGCTATCAATATGGGATATAGCTGTTATATTTGGAAGCGTTTATTTTTCATTTCTATAAATTAATTATCTAATTGTTGAGGTTATTGCTAAATCATGATAACAAATATTTGAATTAGTAAATAAATAATATTTTATTACTTGTAACTCCAAACGAGCCGGAATTTTACATTCGGTTTCATCCCAACTGAACAAACTTTCTTTTCTATTTATTACTATTTTTTCTTCAGCTACTAAATACTCAAATGGAAATATAAACCGCCAGTTGAAATTTCCTTCACCAGTTAAAGAACGGTAATGTATGTCCGTACTTTGACAATCTTCTGGGCCTTTTAACCATCTGTTTTATAAAATAATTTATTACTAACAACATCTAATGATTCAAATTCCAAAATAGTTAAAATTGGCATCATACAATTGTGTGCATCATACAATGTTTGATTGTACACTTTTTAACCCTTTTGGGTGCAACGGGATATACAACATCCCACCTATAAAATGTAGCTATACATTAATAACTCATTTAAGGGAAACACCACTTTGCATTTTCGAAAAATTGTTTTTTTTTTTTACTTTTCTGTGTTCCCTATACGCTTAAGAATTTTCTGTTAAAATCGTTTTTCTGTATCTAACTTCTATTCAGAGTTAGAAGGAAAAAACATGAAGTCAAGTTCAGCAGGTAGTAAGCCCGTTTTGGTATCCGTCTTGTGGGTTCGTAACGATTCGTAACAATATAAAGTTAATACGAATAGTTAGTAATTTTGAATCGGAAAATACAGAACTCAGTTAAGGAATCGCATAACCGAATTTTTAAATTAATTTTAAATGCGGAATTTAAAACCGTATTACGGTTCGGATTCGAAAATAACGAACCGTAATACGGTTCGTTATTTTCGAAACCTAATCTGTAACAAAATTCCCTATGTAGTTCGTAAATTTACTAACTTTATTTGCTAAGTATTTCAGTTACAAAATTTACTAACGAGGTTACGAAATTCCGCCTTCAAATAGGTGAAAAAATATTATATATACGTAATTCCATAACTGATTTTCGGATATTCCGATTTCAAAATCACTAACTTTTCGAAATAACTTTTTATTATTACGAATCGTTACAAACCCTTAAGATGGGTAGATTATAAGGGGGTAAACTTTCTGTAGAAGACATTAATAATTATTTCATCACATTAGTCACCAACATTAAATATAAATTTCCTCCTGTCTCAATCAATTTCCCAACTATTATTCCCGCTTCTCCATATCCAACTTTTGAATTCTCACCAATCACTCTTGATCATAAAGTTAAACTCTTGAAAAATTCTACTTCCAATGCCCCAGGCACTGATGGGATTCCAGCTAGTTATTATTTAAAATTCCTGTCCCCCCTTCTCCCTGATATCTTACAGATCTTTAACTCCTCCTTATCAACTTCAACTTTTCCCACTCCTTGGAAATCAGCCATTATTAAACCTATCCCCAAATATACCCAAAACCATCTTCTGCTCATCATTTTAGGCCAGTTTCTTTGCTATGTTCTCTTGCTAAAACACTGGAAGCAATCGTTCACGAACAACTTCATCGCCATCTACTCAATAATAATAATACTCGATATTCGCCATTCAGGATTTCGCAAAAACTATTCTACACAGTCATTCCTCATTAAGCTTCTCGATTATGTTAGAGCCGGTATAGATAATAGAAATATAATTATCCTCGTCCTTTTTGATTTCACTAAAGCTTTCGACCTGGTGGATCATCGTATACTCCAAAATAAACTTCGATGCTTGGGATGTTCGGAAGGTGTGGTTGCCTGGTTTCGCTCCTACCTTGAAGACAGAACTCAATTTGTATCAGGCCCATCTAGAGAGTGCACTGCTTTGCGCAGAGTCACCAGTGGTGTTCCTCAAGGCTCAGTGCTGGGTCCCTTACTTTTTTCTATTTACATCAACGATATTTCAAACTTCATCCGAAATTGTCAACACCTGATGTACACGGGCGACCTACAAATCTATATCCCAGGACCACTTTCTGCACTTCATCACCTGATCTCTCAAGTTTCATTAGATGTCTCGAGAATTTAGGAGTGGGCAGTGAATAATCACCTTGAACTCAATCCATCAAAAACTTTATAATATATATTAATATAAGTATTAATATATAAATATTAATTTTAGGATCGAGGTACTTCATCAATGAAATAGACCATTCATCTCTACCTTTATATCGTGCTTGATAATCAACTGATACCATATTTATCCTCTGCTAGAAACCTGGGCATTGTCATCGACTCTACTCTTCCTTGGAGAGAACAAATTTCCTCAACCTGTCGTAGAGTTTTGTTTAGGTTAAGACAACTAAATCATAGTCACATAATTCTCTCACAACATCTACGCAGACAGCTGGTGATGTCTTTATGTTACCATGGTTTGATTACTGCTGTTTAAGCATGACAGACTTAACTGTTTCTCAGGAAACGAAACTACAGTCCTTACTCAACTCTTGTATTATATATATATACTATATTCGTTGTATCTATAGATTACGAAGATTTGATCACATCTCTCAATTCTTTCATGAATTGGAGCGGTTAAATGTAGCTAATCGTCGGCGTCTTTTTCTTGGTGTTTTCACATTTAATTTACTCTATAACAGACTGCCTCATTACCTCGCAATTAATCTAGTCGAAAGATCCACCCAGCTGTTTCGACCTGTACGTGTTTTCCATAAACAATTAGTGCCATTTTATAGTACCACAGCTTTTGAACATTCGTTCTTAGTCAGTGCAACTAGATTTTGGAACTCCTTGCCGGATTCGATTCGTGAGATTAACGCTCTTTCAACTTTCAAAAATAAATTATTTCATTATTTATTATCAAATCAAGCTTGATTGGTTTACTAGCTTTTAGGTCGCTGTTCTAATCTTTCTCAAATTTTCAAATCTAGTCTAGACTATAGACTCTATAGAGTGTATATAGTCTAGTATATTTATTCATTTATTATCCTCGTACTTATATTAATAATATTTTTCTTATTAACTTATTCTATTTCGTTTCTTGCGATTCTTGTAATTAATCACTTATACTATAATACTATCATTCTTGTAATGAGTCTTCATACATATATATAAATGCTTGCAACTTTTACTCACTATTTGTTATCAATTATAAGGGTTCAATCCCTAGGCGTTATTTTTATAAACAAATAAATAAACTTCGGCAAGTGAACCAAATTTTTGTGACCGCTAAAACAGATGTCGAAAGCAGTAAGAGACGAAAAGGAAGGTTTATGGTGCCGGAATAGTAAACTAAATGTTAGGTTTTACCAATTGGTCATTATCTTATAGTGAACCAGCATTTTTGAACTGGCTGCATAAAAATCTCGGGATCTACAAAATTGATTGAACTGATTCTTTGTTTAAAATATGCAGAAATAAATTCTCTCTGATGTTCCATATCCGTTTTTGGATATTTTAACTTTTATATGAGCATTTAAATATCGATTTTTCATAAAAAAAAGTGACAATGTTTTTAAATCAAGGCCACATTGATAATTTTCCGAATTTCAAAAAACGGCTATGCTATATCAGACACAATGTCATTAAGTTTTGAAAAATTCAAGGCTCCCAAGGTGCATAATAGTATATTACTGCTGAGGGCGCCACTGCGCCCGAGGCTGGTATCCTATTTTGTAGACCGAGGGGACGGACGGTAAAGTGGAACTTACCGTCCCAGGGCATGGTTAGTTCCACTTTAACTAAATATTTTTAACTAATATAATAAACAGTAGTTAAGTTTTGTGTTTCAGTAATTTTTTTTAATTAAATGTTTTCAGATTAGATATTATTGTCAATTAAAATCAGATCTTTGTTAACCTAATTTACCTTTGAAAAATATCTAAATAAATATATTAAATGTTATATAAAATATATATGAAAAAAACAATACTGTTATCATTTATATACTTATGTAACAATATAAAATATTGTGTATATATAAGTAAATACATTCACAACCCCGTACACGGGTTTCCCGTACATAGGCACGGGAAAGCCTCCGTGCATATGTACGGTGTGGCAGGGTAAAATTACAACTTTTTTTATTCCGCACCGGGTACGTACCGTGCGCACGGGACAGCCTCTATGCATACGTACGGTGTATCGGAGTAAAATGAAAACTTTTTCTATTCCATTCTTTTCCGTACAGGGTAAATTCCGTGCGCACGTTATATTTTTAGAATCTAGTAACTTTTAACACGAATCCGTGCCGCACGGGACTGTGCTCACGTGGCACGGCGGTGGCAAATAGTCACAGCCTTATTTCACATATTTTCAAGAAAATTGAATGCATTTAAGATGTCTGCGCCCAAATGGTTAATTGTGCATCATATTAATCATCTATTATTTTTTCGTGTACTATTTTAATCGAGCACTGTTCGTATAAGTATTGTTCGTTTAATTATCATTTTAATCTTGCATTATTTGATTGGACAACATATCATTTGCGCAACGTATTATCGTGTACTGTTCGCTTATGAACCAACGTTGTCGTCTAAGGTTAATTGACTTAATTTTTTATAATTAAATTACTGGCTTACTATCGATGGACCAAGATTGTATTCATCGTCATGCAGATGTTAATACAAGATTGTTAGCCGATGTTAATCGCCAATTTTCAAATGACATGTTAGTGACGTTGTCTCCTTACATTACCTATATGGAAAATGCCAGCATTACAACAATTTCACATTCGAACCAAGACTGTAACAATGTTGGCAGACGACTTTGGCATAACAACGTTAGACTATTATAATTAAATTAAAAAATACTAATAAATAAGTAATTAAGTAATTAAAAAAATATATAAATTTGAATTTAAAAATACTTAATACAATTTCATATATTAATAGTAAATGATACTAATGCTGACGAAAATTTACACTGAAAATTCAATAGCAAAAATTCAAATTTGTAAACTGAGATTATTTTTAATTTTATAAATAAGTATAACAAAATGAACAAGTATTTGTATATTAATGAATAAGTTTATATTCTCCTATCCATCTTCATAAATAATATAAATAATTAATTATGTATTTATTAAATTGTTTATTAATATTAATTAATTAAATCACTATAAAAATTAGACTTTATTCCTATTAATATAAAACTACACTCAAAACGACATCTGTGACTTTACAGTACGTTTTCCAGTTAATATCTCTTTAAAATAACACAAAAAATGTATTATTACAGTATTTTATTTGAAATGTACATTATTCAAAATAAAAATACAGCTCTACTGTGAAATCTATTAAGAATTAAAATATAGAAAGTAAACTTACTGTAATTTTACAATGTCAAGTTTTGAGTGTAGACACATTCAGTATTTAAAAAAGTTGGCAGAATATTGGCTAACAACGTTGTTGTGACGATTTAAAAATGCCAAAGTGATAGGAGCTATTGAGATTCATATGAATAACCGAAGGACTGGAGCATTGTATAAGGCGACGGACTATCACGTTGGAGGCACGATTTCAAATCTTCGAGAATCAACAATGCAACTTTACCTTCTAACCTTAAATTTCATCATGAAATATAATTGTAAGTGACACAAAAAATGAAATAAATTAAAAAAATATGTATATTATAATAGATATTTCATTATTTATTATAAAAAAACAATGTCGGCGTAAACTTGGCAAAACAACGTCGAAATAATATTGGCATATACCACACTGAAACAAGACTGGTTAACTAGCGTGATAAGAACATTGGTAAACCAACGTCGAAACAAGGTTGTTAATCAACCTTGCGGTGCCGTTTCATCCCAAACGTTTTCGCAATGTCAAGCCATTGTTGTCTGCCAACGTCGTACCTAATTATGCCAATGATGGTCCAACATTGGGCCAGTTTCATATTTCCATATGGGACATCCCATATGAACATTGGGCCAGTTGAATATTTCCATATCGATGGCTCCCTGGAAGAAGCCGACAGTTCAGATTTGTGTTTGAATAACCCCTCAGTTCAAATAACCATTGAAAAACCCTACGGTTCAAAATTATGATTGAAAAACCCCTCAGTTCAAATTAT
>JABFPJ010003257.1:0-16640 GCA_022817425.1 Gryon sp. ZL-2020 | reverse complement strand
TTGGCTGGCTGCGTTAAGTATGCCAAGGTGCACCTCTCGAGAAAGCCGGACTGACGACCGAACTGGACTGGACTGGACCGACCTGGGCTTCGATCCTCGGATCGAGTTAACCACAATATTTACTCACCAATCTATTTATCTACGCCTATTCGTCTATTTCGTATGGCGCTGCATTTTTATTACCCGACTGTTCCTTTTTTGTCGTTTTCTTTCCATTTTTTTTGCTCCCCACATCGACATCGTTATTAAACATTCCTACAAAATTGTAGGCTCGACATTCAAATGCTTTGCAATTAGAAAGATATTCCAATTTCGGGAAAGACGTCGTTTCTGCCAACTACATTTTTAGTTACGTTCGAACACTTGTCGACTAATGTTTTAGCCATTTAAACTTGGACACAGGAATGTAGTAGTTGTTTTATTGTCATCAAAAGAAAGGTTTATCGAAGAGAATTAAAAAACGAAGAGAGAAACAGTATTTTTTGAGAACCTATAAAAAATTAAAGCAAGTTTTCAAAACGGTCTGATGATGTTTTGCATATTATGTAACATGACTTGTATATATTTTCGATGTGAATTGTAATAAATGATTTCTAGCATTTCGAGTTGAAGTACAATTTATATCATAGAATAAGCGATGTAATTTATATCATTGCATATGTTTATTTCACTTTTTTTCTGCTTTATGTTTGTAGAATTTATATAATTTAAATAATAAAATACTACATACAGAGAGATATGATTATTATTATTATACTTTTAAGATGTTATTATTCTTTTTTAAACCAAATAAGGAAAACGAGAGAAATATGTGTCAACTGGCTAAGTCGAGTTAAATAACGGATGTCGTGATTTCAAGGGAAGCCAATTTTTCATCGCGATTAAATTTATAGTCTAATTCAGTATAATAATTTCTACTTTATAACTCACAAATTATGTTTTAATAGTTTTCTTCAAAACTAACTAATTGAAAACTTATATCAGAACAACTTCAAATCGTGACATTTACAATTTACTGCAAGCAAACTTGTACTTTCGTTTACACGTACAGTTAAAACATGTTTTTTCGTGAAAAAAATCAAACAGAAAATGCATTCATTCAGAAAATGAACGGTCAAAAAGTACGATTTTTGTGATTAAAAAAAAGTAAAAAATGTAATACTAAGAATTTTTAACTTATGTTTTATACAAAATTAATTAATTGGCAAGCCATTATCAACACATTTTGTAGAATAGATATTAAAAAAAAGATGAATATAATAAAATGTGAATTTAATTTTAAATTATGTTTTATTCATTTTCCTGTTCTTGTGTATTTCGCTTTTGTATACTTTCATTAAGTACAGCATAACTACTGTTTTTGCTTACTTTGGCAAACTGTCCGGAAGGCCATTCGTCAAGTTCAAATTCCGGTGTCATTCGTACTTATGAATTTCAGTATCTTCACTTTTTCTATAAATATATCATATTAAAAATAAATAATGTACATGCCATAATTTGTATTCCTTGTGAATATTTACGTCTTATGAAATAGAAAATGTTGTTTAAACCTATTTCCATTTTCAAAAACGAGATTAAAGCACTTCTGACTTTTTTTCTCAAATGATAATTTTAGCGATTCATTAAAATTCGCTTAGATTATTTTAAGGCCATTCAATACAAAAAACATACATTGAAAAAAAATGAGAAAATACTGTCAATGTTTCAAATTTAATAAAGGTATAAATAAAAATGTAAAATTAAAAAAAATGCATACATATGATTTACAAAAAAAAAAAAAAAATCTCAGTTGAATTTTTTTGCCAAATTCAAGTCGTAAAAACTGATCGCAAAACTGGATTTTTCAATAAATACCTTTTCAATGTTTTGTATAATTTACAATATTTATTCAAATCAAATTTATTCGTTTTTTAAGAATATGTAAAGAATTTGATATTGTATTACTGTATTGTCTTCAAGTACTATAAAGTATTAATTTTGTATAGTTACTTGTAATTTTCTCAATTTAAATAATACTAACTTGCATACTTAATTATTATTTTTAAAATTTTAAATTTCAAATTTTGGCATATTATTTTTAATAAAAGAAATTTTACGTTGTATAAAAAATGAAGAAAATTTGGCAAAATATAAATTATTAGCATGTAAAATAAAAGAGAAAATTATCAACTATAATAAAAAAATGATAAAAATAAAATGTGTTATTCTTTGTTCAAGTTTTACTTAATTAATGTTATCTATGTTAATTTCTGCAAAAGCCAAAGGAATAAATTAAATAGACTAAACACAATTTAAGTAGAATAATTTTTTCTTCTTTAATCCAATCGTTATTAAATCGATTCGTAATGATACTTCAAATGAGTAAACTTTTTACATATAACATACGTCGATTATTATCCGTCGTTCAATAACAAAAAGTATGAGGTATGGAAATTTGATATGAACAAATATTAATATTCAATCGTTAATATTTAGGTTATCAATTTATCAATCTAGTATCAGGCGATTCGATTAATATCTTTATTTTTTAGTGAAAGTAAACATATTCGAGATATATTTGTTGCAAACTTAATTTGCTGGTACTCTATAAAAAATAAAACAAAAAAATACACATTTTTCCATTCTATAATTCTGTTTGATGGAAGAAAGACAACTGTTGCGTTATATTATTCTTGCTTTAATGCCCATGAATAATTCTTTTGAATTCGCGCCAAAATGCCTACCTGTTTATCAGCAAATTGAAATTCTGTACTGTAAATTGGAACATGGTGTTGCGAGATAATGTCTTACATACACACAAATTACTTTGTTCAGACAATTAACTAATTTGTCGAAAAAACAATTAATACAAGTATCGTGATACACTTTATTTTAACATTTGTATGCACTTTGTATGTCAAGAAGAATCTTCTTCATTAGAACAAAATCTGCCGGATGTTGGTAATATATATTTGTACTTAATTTTTACTGTGAATTCTAAAAGTAAGCTTCTCATAGCTTTACTACTTTGATATAAAAATATATTTTTTATCATTTATGTGTAGGAATAAAATTATTAATCACAATCTAATTTTACGACAAATGTGATCTTTTTATATCACACTATTAAAAGATTCACTAGCGCCAACATTAAGGTTTTCAATCTTCGGAAAAAAAGAAACAGAAAAAGCCGACTAAAGTCTAAAATTCATGTTTCACATAAAAATTCAATCATTTCAAATAACTGTCATCTAATAATCATTTTTATTAACCGTAAAATAGATTAACGTGAGCTTGAAAATATGCAAACAACGTCTAGAATCTAAATTGTCTAAAGCACGTGAGTTCATCAGAGAAAACAACAAAACAAAAAATAACTTATAAAAACAATAAAAAGGTGGATTGTTATCGTGAATACAAGTGAAACATGAAAAGTGCCGAAATCTAATTGTCTAAAAATATGATTGGAATCATTTTTATGTTAATGTAGACTTTGAACTACCTTCTAAAAGATTCCTGTATGTGCCACTGCGTGCTCCTAACAAGCGTACCGTGCGTAAGGCGTATGCGTGTGCATGCCGGATATAGATGCCGGTATTGAGGACATCTTCCTAATAATAGTAGCCCAGAAAATTTTTAGCCCTTGATGCGACCTACCTTAGGTAAGATTATCCACGTTATATCTGGCATCTCGGCTGCAGAGGACAGCGGAAGTTTACCAAAATGTCCATTTCATGCAAAGATTCATCCCTTGAAATTGAAGAATCTGCAACAATATTTGTAAAATAGTCAATCCCTAATGTTAAGTGCTTTTTATTTATTAACACTTTTTCATTTTCAAGATAAAAAGTATGATATTTAATAGTATTTATATTTGTCGAATTTAGAGTTAAAATATTTGCTATGAATAGGATGTTGCTTTTGATATTGACAGATTCTTAAGTAGGAAAATATTCATCAAAAATTGACCCACATTCAGAATTGGGTTATACAAATAGTGTTATAAAAAAGGTTCAATGCCAGTGTTGGAGCCTTTTTTACGTTTTTTTTTCGCGTCAAAAAAATTTCATTTTCCACGATTTATTATTAGTGGCAACTTCAAATCGTACTTTATGTAATATTGTTACAATTAACTAATGTAAATAAAGTACTTATTTTAGTTTGTCTTATATATAAAATCGTAACTCGTTTGTTTAGTTTGCTTTCTTGTCTAAAATATTTTATTATTATTTATATATTAAATAATATGAAAGATATTTATAGGTACATTATTAACTATGATGTAGGTATTTTTGATTTTTGTTGTTGAAAAGTTTGCAGAAATATGATAAAATTATAAGAAAATTTTGCATTAACGAGAAATTTATGTTTTAAACATTTTGGCAACGGTCTTGCAATTAAGTTTGTGCAGTAATAATTTTAGTTAGTGACACCAGTGTAATAATTAAGGATCTTTATGACGTTCGACTTTTTCCAATAAATAATGAATCTGGCCACTTGCTACAGTTGCCGTTAATAATAATTATTATTGGAAAATAATTATTTTTACAAAATAAAAGGAAGAATTGGAACCCGAAAATGTTACAAATATGTTATTCGAACGAGTAAAACTTTACTTATTACTTGCAATATAAGCAAAATAAAAATTAATGTATGTTATTATTAAATGTATTATAATGAATCATTTTTGAAGAAACCCAAAATTTAAACAATTTTTATTATTACTTTCCAATTTAAACTAAAAGATGGGAAAGTTTCAGATGGATTTATACGAAGATTAAGTTAAAACAATTTGGGAGGCAAAAATTGACGTGGGATTTTAAGGAATGATAAATCCTGAAACCTGATCTATTTATATTCACTTATATAACAACATCAAAAGTAGAAGATTTAAATTTCGAGTCATGCACGGTAGACAAAAATTTAATAAATGTAATTATATTTGTAAATGCGACAACAACTCGACATCAATGTGTAAAATGTTACATAATGTTATAATTTTTACTATACCATATTGCATTATTTATATTATAATACGATGTTTTTTCCTTGTTTATTATTTCCAGAATATTTATTATTTTATTGTCGCGCTTAGAAATCATAAATTAATTTTTATAATTTATTGGAATAATTTATATTAAATGTTAATTTACTGAATTTGACTTTGCAATAATACTAGACGCTTTTCCTTGAACGAAATCTAGGACGTTTTTAAAATGTCTGCAAAGTGTTTACAAAACAAATGTATTTTCGTAAAACATATTTTTATTAATTATGCAAAAATGTATATAAAATTCAGTTGGTACTTTTACCCAACTGAAATCAAACTATTGAACCTGAAAGGTCGATAAGAAGGTCAAAATGTAATTGCAAGTTTTGAGAATAGCCCGAGTAATTTCGCAGATAACAAAGAATAATAGGTCACTTTCCTGTTCTTCGTCTTTAAACAGTTCGCAAGGGTGTTTCGATTCCGGCTACGCGCCAACGGGAAATATAATTTTCGTGATGCGGGCCCTTTTTGAACAAATAAACAGAGAAGTAGGTCGAAGTCGATACTGACTTGAACTTTTCCTTTTTTCTTCTTATTTTTTTTATTTCCTTTACAAGCGTTCCTTTACAATACACTTCGTGTTACGCGCAACCTGATGAACCTTTAAAGCACAATGTACTTCGAACGGCATTGGACTTAAATTATTAAAAGATAAACCTCTTTTATACAAAACTTTAATTTATCATGAAATTGGTCTGAAACTTTATTTATAGTGCGAATCTTTTATCCTGAAAAATACTTTTTATAGGGTTTTATAAATATTGCAGTACGGATAACTTTAGTTAGCTTTAGATTTTAGTTCTGCGATACATAACCCTCGAATTTTAGAAAAAAAAAATTGTGTCGAAATTCCCTTCCTCCAGAAGATACATATTATGACATCTCTTCTACATCATGACAATGTAGAAGAGATGTCATAGGGATGTTCTGGGGATGTCATGCGGATGTCATAGGGATGTTCTGGGGATGTCATGACGATGTAAGAGAGATGTCATAAGGATGTCATAGGAATGTCCTGAGGATGTCATAGGGATGTCATGGGGATGTCATGGTGATGTCATGGGGATGTCATGGTGATGTCATGGGGATGTCATGGGGATGTCATGATATCCCCATGTAAGTAAGCAAAGACATTTGATTTCAAATCTTAATCTTGATTTTTTTTACTTTATGTACTTTGAACCCCGCGAGGTGCATATTCGCGACTTGCATAACCCCTCAATGTGCACGAAACTAACCTCTGATAGTACACGGCACTTGAGTTAACAAATTTTGGCGCCAAATTCAAATAATTTATATATTTCTAAAATCCATTAGAACACATAATCAAATAATATAGCTTGTAATATGGTTTTATGATATTATAAATTTAATATGAGTAAATTAAAAATAATTATATTACAATAATTTAAACAATTTTAATTAATTTTAAACTTATTTTCAACAAATATTTATTGATTAAGGTTATATTTTTATTCTATTTTACTTACTTTAAATTAAATTGTATAATTATTTTTGTTACATTATTAATATTTTACTTACCATTGATTCATTTTCTGACATTTTAACTTATTGCACCTTTTTGTTTAAATATTTCACTTATACACAGAAACGAAATCACACATCTATTGATTGCAATGTTTTGATCCATAACATCAATAAACAAACATAACCTCCTTTACTTTTTCAGAAGTTAAGTTGTCACTACTGCGCGGATTAGTTATGTGCGCATGCGTGGGAATAAAATTGTCTGTTTGCAAGTCGCGGGGTTTCCGGACCGTGAATTATGCACTACCAGGCATTTATTTGTTATAACTAATATTTTAACCTGATAATTAAAATCTTCTACATAAATTTCAAATCATTATTCATAAATAAACAAATATAAACGCGATTCATCAGCATCCTCTTAACATAATTATGAGAATGAATTATGAGTTAAATGTTTTGTTTACATTGATGAATTTTGATATTTAGCAAAATTTAATCAAACAATATAAAATCAAAATAAACATACATCTCATAAACTTGCGTCAAACATAAACATAAACAAACTTTCTATTTTGAATGAATATCATAATTCAGATTATTATACAATAAAATTTAATTTCCTAGAAATTAAGATATAATCCTGCTCAACTAATAAATAATCCGTTTTCGATGTTACATGAACGTATAAAAGATAATTTTAACGTATATCATTATAATATGTTCTGTTATGTAATATCACATAAATTACAAAAAATTTGGCAAAAATATCAGAGAAACATTGTAAATAAAAAAAAATAAATATGTTATATCCTATAAAATTATGATATGACATTTTGTTTATACTTACATACATTTTTAACATGTTTAAATAAAAAAAATTCAAATAATCATTCTTATAAATTTTTATAATTTCACTTGACAATACATATGACACATCATTAAATATGTAATGGAACCTTAGCTGACTCAAAAACGTAATTTAACTCCTTTTTGTTGCACGTGTTAAAATTGGGCCATGAAGTAAACTGCCACCTTCATATAATACTGATAAAACATGGGGCGAATGAAGTGCTACCCAACTTATCCATACCATATAATTTGCACAATAAACTATATTATTTATTGGTTTTATCATATATTTTATGATTTTGTTTACATTTTTTCTCATAAATGAAGGCTATTTTAAGTATATCTCTAAGCAATAATATATTAACAATTCTATTAAAAATAATATAGAAACACTTTTAAAAATTACTTAATAAATAATAAACAAATATTTTATTGATGCAGGTTCTGTTTTCATTTATCCTAACCCTTTTATCTCTTACAGCATTCTTTTGATTTTCGAATTGCGACTTTTTCAAATTCTTAACGACTTTCGATGCATTTTTCATATGTTAAAACGCAATAAAAAGATGGGTGACTGCTACAATTTTTTTCAAATGAAATGTTAATTTTACTGTTTATTCGACAGTAAAATTAACATTTTCTCGTCGTCGTGGTCCAAATCCTGTTAAAAACAGTAATTTTTCAGGAAAATTTTACAAGTAATTCCACTTTCATGTAGCTATAAATGTAATTTTGAAGAAAATAAATGTAAAATGCATTTTAGGAATCCTAATAATTATAATGCATTTAATATAATTAATAATTGTATTAATTATATAAAAATAAAGAAATAATAAAATAAATGAAATTTATTATTTTAAAACCTTCTTTCCTTCTAATATCTGAAATTCACTAGTATTTAATTTCGTTTTCGGTATCTTTTCCACTCGGATAATTCAACATTTTGAATATTTGTATTTTATCGTGTAAATGAAATCAAATGTCTATTGCCTTCCAAATGACTTCCTCCATTCATGAAAATTGATTTAAATAAAGTTGTATATCTTCCCGATTCCCATTTTGTAAAGAAAACATATTAAATAACTTCCCCGAGCAGAAAATTAAATATAATAATATTCAGCACTATACATAAATTAAATCGAAACTACGATTTCTAAGTAAAAAGATGAAAAAATTTTCATAGTTTACGTAGCTTCATTATGACTACATTAGTCATAAGGAAACTACGTAAACATCTCAATCCGAATATATTGATACTTTATTAATCAATTAACCCACTGTAAACATCATTTTTTAATAATAAATATATAAATAATACATATAAATATACGTACAAATATATATGAAATATATAATATATATTTTCGGCGAAAATTTGTCTGAATTTATATTCCAAGTATATTCCAAATGTATTTTTACATGTTTAGAAGGCAAAAAGTTTAATATTTTTGCATATATTCTTAAAATATAATTTCCAACATGAGAAGTAGTATATCTACATGAACATCATTTTTCCTGATTGTATAAAAGTTTTGTTAAAAGCAGTTAATTACAAAAGCCTGTTTTTAATTTATTTTTCTGCTAATTTAACGGCGTGTTGAAAATTGGTTAAAGTCTCCGATTTTCGAGCGATAACGTTAAAATAAATAGAAAATTATTACATTCACAATTGAAATTCATGTACATTTCTTCTTATAAAATACCTGTTTATTTCCCCACCTCCCAAATTCGCGCGCGGTTAATTAATCTTCCACTTGGTGCATTTAAATAGCGATGCAAATCATTATACCGAGTACAAGTTGTTTCACCATAAGTTAAAACATAATTAGCAATTGCAGAATAAGATGAATGAACGTGAAAATCACAATGATACGTTTATATTTATACACAGTTTACATTACAATTGCAAAATATATTGTTCAGGTCGCAGCATCTCATCGTCGTTGCTTTAATTACCTGAACAATAAAACATACATAATTAAGGATCCTTATTAAATGACGAATAACTTGGATATCTCTGATTTTTACACTTAAAATCAATTTCATTCAATAATTGACTGTAAATAATGGAATTGCCACTCAACCAAATTTCAATTCCCATTATTTTAAATTACCAATAAAGAAGACTGTTTTCCCCACTTAAATAAATATTTGAATACAAAATATTGACAGAACATTTTCGTCAAATGGAATACCCATGCACTTGAAGTATCCACAAATGGTTTAATGCGATTTATCAATAAAATAATGCGAGTCACTGCCGAAAATGTATGCAAGTGGCAGTAAACTTTCTACCAACAGCGGTGACTCGTGGAATAAGAAACAAAAAGTAAGAGACGAAAAAAAAAACTGAAAATAAATAAGAAAAAAAAAGAAAAAGAAAACATACTGCTAACCAAAAAAGAAGCGAAGGAAAAGAAGTACGGCCCATTGTAATCGAAAATTATGAGACATATTTGTTAATAAACATGCGTTAATAGTTGATTACGTAGAACTGCGCAATGGAGTATAATACATGAAATACCGACTTTCCGACGACTTTGTGTGGGTGAGTGGTGATGGCAGGCTGTCTGACCAGCGTGCCACTTTCACTACTTCGTATTTAGGTCATCACCATCCACTGCAGTGGTTTCCCTAGAATGATTCTCCTTCGTTGGAAGGAAAAGAATCAAGTAACAAAAGAGAAAGATAAATAAAGAGAGGAAAAAAAGCGACAGACAGAATAGAAAGAAACACGCGGAGCACGAAAATTAAAAGCGAACGTTCAAATCGAATGAAACACCGCGATGCTTGAATACTTTCAATTCTTCGCTTCACTTTCTTTTTTTTCTGTTATAAGAAATTATTTATGCTGCCCGCCGGGGTAATCCGATAATACAAACAACATGTTAATCAAATTCGAGGAAAATCGTTGAATTTGGCTTTTTTCATTTATTCCTTCGCTGTATTACTATTATTCCCCTTCACTCTCGATTTTGTTTCGTTTGAATTGAGAATTATATTTATCTTCACGTACGCCGCTGATGCGCATTATTATATTATTACAATAAAAGTGTAGGTTTGACCGATTATTTGTCTCTGATATACGACTCAATAGTGCGTTTAACTTTATTCTCTTGAATCTTCATTGATTACTATTTTTCCTTTTCAAATGATATTCATAAATCGTTTTTTATATATGAATAACGATTGAGAAAAGAAAACCTTTCGAAAAATGAAAGTGTTCTTCCCGTGGTAGAAGAACCTTCAGATTTCAGGAAGAATGATGTATGTACAAGGAATTTATTTTAAACTTATTACGTCACTTTGACTCTTTACTTCAAATTGAACAAACATCTAAGCAACTTTTTTGTCTCTTTTCAATTTCAATGAATTTGCAATAAAGACTTGAAGATTAACGTTGTTGTTCTTTTGGCCGAAATTATGTAGACGTATTAACCAGCTGTCGTCAAAACAACCTCGACTTTGTTTATTCGAAACTGAATTGTTCGGGTTAGCGATCTCTGGTTTGATCACATCCTTCTTCCGCATTAATCAGCGAAGAACAACTAAAAGACGATGAAAAGGAAAGAAAACAAGACAATGATGAAGAGAATCAATATTCTGACTCAAGTGAGGACTTTTGGTATTGAATGCTGCGAATACATGCGTGATGCTTTTTATCGTTCTTAGAAATGGCGTAGCTCTGTACACGACCTTGAAGTCACTTTCGCCTAAGTCCGTATAACGTAACAACATCGACGAAGGCGCGTCCGAGACGCCGTCAATTCTACACCGAGACTGCCATTTCACTTTCTCGATGCTTTATATTATTGTATAATTATACTCCTCGGCATTTATTCGAGTGACGAGGCTGTGACTAAATTAGCATCTGAACAAGTCAATGGAAAACGAATTGACCCGCCGAAAAAAAGTGAATGATATAACACGATTTTATCGTAATATAATCTGCATAATATAATACTCGTTGGAATAGAAACAACGGCACTCAATAATTAATGCGTAATCAGATGTCCTTTTTGTCTGTATTCGATCTTAAAACTTATTCCACTTTAATTGGTCCGAGAACAAATATTATAATTGAGGCGTAAGAAAACTTATTTTCAAATCACATACAGTGTATATTAACATGTACTTTGTACTATTATACTTTGTACTGATTGATATTAGTTTGTGAACTTTGTACTACAAAAAATTATGAACGAAAAACTATTTTTCAGAGATAAAAATAATTTCCGAAACGCTTTGTAATTATAATGATTACAATTGAGGAATTAAATACTAAGTTTTTTAACAGTATTTGTTGATTGTAAAGTAAACTGTTACATTCACTTGGAAAATTGCATGGGTTGACGCTTTTTATTAATTATGAACATGCGTATTTATAGCGTCCTTGTGCGAACGGTCTTAATTGTAGTGTTAATGCTTACGGTAAATTCAAAACTAAAGAAAACCACTGTTATGGCGTTGATTTTTTTGTATATAAATAGTATGTGAAGTTGAAAGCGAAGAATTTGTGCAACGCAAAAACTGCGTGTAACTTAGAAGTAATGACACTAAAAAAAGCAACGACTTATTTGGGTTAATTCAACAGATTTAGTGGGAAAAATTAAAAAAAAAACACACAAAAATGTATACGGAATTGTCCGAGAAAAAGATTGACGTTGATTAAATCTTGAGAATTACATAAGTTTTTTATGGAGAAAATTATTCGATTATGTCACGTATAATATCATTTTACGTGTCGCACAGTAATACATCTTTAAATGTCAAGGAACACTTTGATTTTAAATTCAATGGAAACCAAAAAAAATTGGAAAATGAACAAAATAATTTGACGCTTTCAATTGATGAATTGATTTGTTCAATTTGCAGAAAAACGTACACAAAACAATTATTTATTAAACATTCATTATTTTGAAATTAATATCGGCATTTATTCCATCTAATTCTGTCGATTAATTATCATTCAATACTTTATGTACTAATTAGCCGTAAATCTGTCAATCATCGATTCTCATTCAACGTTGTCTATCATCTATGAAAATCGAGCAAAATTTCTTATTCGATTTTTTACAATCTATTTTCAGAATGTTAAAATATTTAAATAACTACTTCAAATATTTTTTTTTGTTTTCAGACCTATTACTAGCTTAGCATAAAAGCATACAATTAAATTGTTAATTATACATCAAGCATTGCTGCAAATTTTTCTTCTATGCATCCTGTCTTTCCTCTTTTCTCTTGCCTTCTCTAAACGAAATGAAAAAATTAAATAAGACAAAATGGTTCCGTTTGGTGTAATTTGAACGTTTAACGTTGAAAATTTGACATTAAAAAAAACGATCCAGCGCATGTAATATCGAGACCAACACATGGTTTTATCGTCCAGATTGGCGGTGGCTTAGATTGTGCATGGTTCTCCCATTTACCCAGTTCCTCGTAGCTAGCTTCTCGAACTTCGGTACGTACGTACGAGTTGGTTATGTAATGTTAAGGTGAAAGTGGCACAGCGTCGCGTACCAACATCGCCGTCGAGCTCCAACTCCCACCGAGTCTTCAAGACGCGGCATCTACCAAATTCGATCTAATGACGGCCAACGAATACCAAACTAACGTTCCCGCGCAGACTTGACTGACCTATTTCAATTTCTTTTTCTTCTATTTCTATTATATTTACGACTTTTTTTCTTTCTTTATACTGATGCAGTCTTTCGAATTCATTCTAACAAATTTGTACAAAAGACCACAATCATTTTTTAAAACCATTCTTTTTCTGATACAAAAGCCATTAGCAATTCGAAATTGAGAGAAGATATCATATCCTTTATGATTTAGAAAGTCAGGTATTCAGTATCAAAAAAGCACTTCACTTTTAGTGTTATTTCAATGGAAATATATATTGAAAATTCTCTAAAGGATCAGTGAGTTCAAAGTGAACCAAATCCATCTTAAAATCAATAAACACGACAAATTTATCGAGATTGCGAAAAAGAAATATTCAATTAACTTTAAGACATGTTGTGGAAATGCGTAAAGTTTGTTCGTACAGTAAGTGTACACTGAGCTGTACAAGATCGTTCATCCGAGACCTAAATCTGAAGTATACTCACGTTACCTGTTCTTAGATAGAAGGAAGAAAAAAAAGGCAAAAGAAAATAAATTGAAATTAGAAAAAAAAATATCACTGTGACCGCGAGTCGTTGAGTACTTCCAGTGTAAACAGACGGTGGCGTAAGAGGTTTTCTAGCTGGTCTGGCTTGCTTGATCGGTTATCGAGGTGGATGCCGGAGCGGCCGCGCGCACGCTGCAGTCTGCCTTTGTGAGCTTACGAGAGGGAAAGGAATTCGCTATTTTGTCGTAAGAACGCAAGAAAAAGGGAAAGGTTGATTTGACGATTAGATATGCATTTTGACCGACTCGCGCGTACAACCGCTGCTTAGTTGTTCTGCATTTTTTTTTTCTTTTCTAGACTAAGTATTACAGTTAATTTTTTTTAATGTGTGTAAATAAAGAAATTTTTACAATCACACAGAGTGTACATGAACCGAGAGTTAATGTGGCTTTTTTTGCCTCTGACAGAATACATCGTTAAGGTTCTGTCTTAGTTCTGACTTATGTGTTATTGTACGTATAATAAATAGCGATGAAACACTTTGATAGGAAAATTTATATTGTAAAATACTTGTTTGACTGATTTTCAGGGTATTATTATGATTATTGATAAATAAAAAGTGATTCAGCAAAATTCATTCTGATATTGATACTGAACGATAGCAAAAAGAAAGGTTTTGGTCAATTTTTAGATCATTGTAATCATAGAAATAGGTTGCGTTAGATAATTATCTTTATGTAATAATCAATGATTAGCTTTATGTATTCGGTGATAAATCTTACGATCGATGGTTTTTTATCTGACATTAGATGATTTGATCGAGACATTTTTTTCAATAATAAAATATATATATTTAAAATATATGTATTTAATGTATTACCAGATGGAAATGTATTTGCAAATATATATTAATCTTTTTATATATTAAATTGAAATTTAATGACAACAATATCTTTAATTGAAAACAATTATATCCATTTGCCGTTTTCTTACATACATTTAAATACTTTAAACGTATAAATTGTCATTAACATTCATCTGCACATTCAAATTAACATACTCTCGCAAATACATAGTCAACTACTATATTAGGTTTTGAACAAAGGTCGTAAGAATTCCACTTTCGCACGCGTGCGCTCAGCTAAAATGGTACAGGCCTGGCGATAAAATGAGGCCTTATGAATATCAAAAAATTCATACACAGTCCTCGAAAAAAAGTATATATTGTATTCTACAAATCATCTAAATAGAAATGTTTGTCTTCGAGACAACGTTACAACCTCGAAATATATGTTGAAATAAATTTACAACGGAATACAAATAGTGATTAACATCTGAAATTGCTAAATAGTGTGAAAAATACACGGATAAAATTTGAAATACAAGATGCAATGCAAAATAGATTCAAAATTAATTATCACTGAATTCAATCTTGGAACTTTTTTCAAATTAACCATTATCATCATTACTTAATTGTTTTGGGTCGTCTATGATTTATTTAAAACAATGCAAATATATTTATATATTATACAATTTAAATTCACCAACTTTCTGTGGACAGATAATCCGTTACGCTTTGACTTAGAATAGTATAATTCCAAAAAGGTATGTCCACGTTTCAAAGTACTCATTGAAATATGATCCTTTTGTTCTTTTTTTCGTATGTATTCCTTCTCACGTACGTAAGTATTTTTTAGATAACAATTTGAATGATATCGATGTTCACATTGTAGTAAAAAAGAAAACTACAGTAAAAATATTGTTGTAAACAAGAAAAATTATAAGAGTCTTTGTTTTCTAATAAAACGAATTACAACATTTTAATAATTCATTAATTCAATGAAATATCAAAGCAAACAAAAATTTATAATTTCCTAAAAAAATATTTTTTACTTCCGCAATATTTTACCTATTTGTCTAAACGTTCATTTTGAAATCAATTAAATCCAATTACAATGAAGTCAGAGTATTTAAAAGTTCAATTATCCGTCTGATAAGTGATTGAGTTGACGATATTTACACGAGTGCATCAAGTTCAGCAACACGGACATGTTAAGTAACGTTTAAATAATGTACAAATGCAAGTAAAATCACAGTGTAACATTGATGCTCACGCGATCACGCAATGCGAATTACGAGCACACACACATGAACACATCCAATTTATGTGTATATTTATTTTGCATTTACACGTACGCATAAATTACCGCAAAGCCGCGTTCTCAAAGTTCTACATATACATTTGTCAATATAAATATGATTCAGTGGAAAATCAACTTTGACAAAGATAAACGATAGATAACGCAAAGACAATTTTCTCATCATCGATCGTCATTGTGTGTACAAGAGGAAGATGAGTTATAATCGGATTCGTCGAAGCCGGAAACTCATATCGTGATAAGAGTCGTTGATACCTGGCGACGTTATCGGTCATGGTCGTCGACTTTTGTGCAACCTATATATACACTTATATATAAATTTCGCGAATGCAGGTAAACGTACGCACGAAATTTGATAAGAATCATTAAATCATAACATTTATGCCGTACATTGTTGCATCGCGCGATTATTTTTATTTCGTCGCTCTCTCGTCATTTTGCTGTGTGTTAGTAAGACACAGCGAATTTCTCTGTATTCGCCAACCAACGATAATTATCTATTACGACATTTATTCTGTTACGCTCTCTGTTTAAGGAAAACGAAAACGGCGATTCCGTTTTCTTGTGTGTTTTTTTTATTATACTGACGAACACTCATCGTCATTTATAACTGCATAAAAAGTTTTGCACTTGCCCAAAATCAGTGCGTTTTATTTCCAAAGAAGCATTCAAATGAATAAAAACGACAGTGTTTCAAAATATTTTTTGGATACAAAGTTTAACAACAGCATTCAAGACAATATAACAACTAAATGAACAATTTTTTTTTTTTTTTTTTTAATCCCAAATAAAAAGTCTTGTATAATTTAACGTTTCGAAATATTTTTTATTTCCTCATCAGAACTGTTTCTATAAATTGTAATTATTTGATTTTTCATATCCAATATTTTAAATTATGATTAAAGTATTTATCAACTTCAATATAATAAAATTTGGATATAACTGTAAATTATGTGTTCTGGTTTTGTTTTGAATTTGACTTAATTGAAGTTATTAG